>CM023405.3:39300991-39515991 GCA_004368105.4 Eucalyptus melliodora | reverse complement strand
TAATTATAGATTATGTTCATGTTTTCTCTAATGGGGTCTAGTTTCTATGATTTTACAAGATGAAGTTCATTTTTGGCAGTTACACTTTGAAAATGTTAACTTCCTGATGCCAAAATCCCTCAATTGGAATGTGCAGTTAACGTGTCTCAGTCACAGGTTCCAAGGTCAGTTCTAGGGTCTAATGAGTTCTTTTTTCTTTTTCTTTTTTTGTTGGTTTCATTTTTAGTTAAGCAAAACGAAAGTGTATGCAACAACAAAAATGAAAGCTTCTCATTTGTCAATAGCGATAATCCATAAAAGATGAACATGTAAAATAAAATAAATAATACAAGATTCAAAACACATACTATAAAGGCTAAATTATAGAATTTCAATCTCAATCATCCATGAATTTTTTTTTCCAAATTTTAACCACTTGGAATCAAAAGAAACAACAATCATAGTTAATCACTTAAGTTTTTTAAATTTAGAATTACTAAAAACTAAACTAAAATAATTATTAGAAAGCCTTGCCACATATATTTATTTCACTCTAACTAGTAAACTCTTTTTACTAATGATAATGCTCCTCATTAAGACAATCCATATCTAAAAAAGAAAAACGAGATTAAATAAAACATTCACTCATTAGATATTTTTAAAAAATTACAAAATATAAAAATATAAGTGTCACTTTGAGTTCTAGTTCGGAAAAAAAATTAGAGAATTTTCTTTAGGTTGGAACCTGGAACCGGACCAGTTCATTAGCTTTTGATCTACCCTAAAACCATGCTCACTCTTAGTGAGAATGATGTGGGAAACCTCAATTTTGGAAATATGCCTTCTATTGGATGAATTTAGGATTTTAAATTTTGAATTTCCTTCTTTAATTAGGTTGGTTTAGGATCTTCATTTAGTATATAATAGTTGAACTTAATGTTTTAATTTTTTGTTACTTTTTGAAATGCACAAGGATATCTTATCTTTGATTGGAAGATTCCAAGTGATCTAATTGCTTTTAGAGAAATGATTGAGTGACGGTCTTCAATCTACTATGAGAATAATAGTTTGTTATAGAAAGAATAATCAAATAAGAAATAATTATAAATTATTATGAGGTCCATTTTTTTTTTAAAGAATTTGTGACTCACAATAAGCTATTATTCTCACAGTAGACAAAAAACTGTTATGCTAACAAAGCCAAAATTTAACTAGACATTGTTATATTCTTAGGAATTCTTTTTCCGTTACTTTGTTGGGTAGAAAGAGGGTTGCAATTGCGTTTATTTCTTGTGGTTTATAGGATCACATAGTTCGCCTCTTTCCATAAACATAGAAAATCAATATATGTCTCTCTTTGCATATGATGCTTGCACGGTTCGGACGTTCATATTTACAATTCGTCACTTAGTGTTGTTTGTTTCCACTTGCATTATTTTTATGAAGTTACATTAGGAAAAAATCTCTTCTTGATGATCTTTGGGGCTTAAGGAATTAATGGATGAGTCCATTGCATGCGACTAATAAGAAGAGCATTGCTTGCAAACCTCAAGACTAGAAACATAGATTATGCACACGCAACAAGAGTAGTTAAAGTAAATAATACATGCGAGTTCTTCTCAATCCTTTTAATCCTACGTGTTGTCGACCTATCTCCTCGTGGCATCGACTCGCTTTACAACTCTGATGTGCCAAAGCCAAAACGAAATGGGGAGCAGCAAAATGAGGAACAGCAAGGACAAAGGCACCGACATCGCGAGAGCTCCTATTAACGCACTGGATAATCTGGATAAGGGGAGTTCAATCGTAAGGAAAAAACCGTAGGCAACGCTGAGGAAAATCAAGGAGCAATAAACAGGGAAAGAGCGGCCGCCTAGTGAAATAGCAGCGAACGAGAGTGAGGTGACGGACAACGCAAAAACTGCGCTGTTGAGATACAGGAACATATAAAGATTTCCGCCCCCCAGTACAAAGCTTCCGGGCTCGTCAATAGAAATGCTGCTGGAATTGGCAGTAACGACGGTGGAATTGGCCGGGGGATCTGAAGAGGCACCCTGCCGGAATCCACCCGGAGGACTGAGGACGGCTTGGTAAAAGGCAGTCGCAATTAAGCCAGACACTACCAGAATTGTGTTGCGAGCGGTTTCATCGTGGATGCCGAAAGAATTTGAGTAATTCTCGAAGGAAGTTAGTTCCCTGCTAAAAAAATGTGATAGAGAGAGGGTACGAGTCAAATGTTTTATAGGGCCTAGTCTCTTCGTAACATCTTGATCAAAATGAGGATTCCCTTGGGAGATGTCCAAAGCCGTCCTACCCCAAAAGTTCTTCGCATTTACATTAGTGTACCTAGTCAACAGCTTGATGATCTGGAATAATTGCAAAGAGAGCAAAATTAAGTCTGTATCTCTTCAATTTCAATCGGTGCTTTGTTACAGTCTATTATGTTTGGAATAATTGCAAAAAGAGAGATGAAATGATTAGAATAATCACTAAGAAAACAAATGAAGATAAAAGAATAGATCCCGTGTAAAAACTGCATTCAATACTAGGGTAGAACCTATCCTCCGTGAAAGGTGCACGGAAAATTGTCAGAAAGAGAAATGGAAGTAGAAATTGGAGGGAGGTCTCCCTCCTATCTCCTTTTTCTTTCTTCGACGAAAGAAACAAAACAAGGTGGTCCGTTCAATTCTCTTCATTCTGAATGTTTTCTCAAACCATGTACTTATCACCATTATATATGTTGCTTGATAAGATTGTGTCAGATTCAAGCACCGAGCAATAAAAGCATGAACAAAACCAATTAACTATACCTCGGGGTGCTCTTTGGATGCAGCAATATGTAAGACGGTGTTACCATTTTGGTCTTTCCACTCTAAGATTTGTGTCAAACGGACTCGCTTAAGCCATCCAAACAAAACCTTGAATGCTTTGGTGTTGTCCCTCTTGATGGCTACGTGAACCGCAGTCTTGCTTTGGCTCGTCAAGTCTTCGATGGATGATTTGCAAGCTGATAAGAATTTGGCTAGGAGTTCAAGGAGCTCCACGTTCTCTTGCTCATTGTCTCCTTTTTCCATGGCTACAAAATGCAAAGGGGTGATTTAATGGAACTTTAGCTTTAGCTGGTCGTGACCAAGAAACCACCGGTTTCGCTTGGTGGGCACCTCGTCCTCGGACTCAAATCAACTTGCGGTTGAGGGTCATCAGTGCCCTAACAGTACCATAATGCTTATTTTGCAAAGCCAAGTGCATGGGGCTGTAACCTCCTCGATTCAGCTTTTGAGCGAATGATGGCTTCAAGATGCCTATCTCCATGGCCACTTTAGTTTTCCCGTTGCCCGCGGCATCATGTAGTGGAGTATTTGGGAAGGGCCTTTGGATCCATCATCTAAGAGCTTTTCGTTCAGCTCAATCAAGTTGTATAGCTCATTGACATTATCAGCTGCTATTGCTTCTTGAAGGGTCATTGTTTGAGGAGGGGAATGAAGGAGAAGAAGGGATTTGCTCGTTGATGATGGATAGAAGTAGGAGTAGCGAACTTGCGGTAACATAAATAGCACCATCGTCAACGCAATTTAATAAGGCGAGTCATTGTTTATGATTTATAAAGTAGGAACAACGCAACTAGTTGGGGATCTTTCTCTGTCGGAGAAATTATATCCGAAATTTCGCAATGTGGGAGTCCAGACAGTAAGATAATTTAAATTAATTGAAGAAGTCTAATTAATCCTAGCCCAGTAATTTGCAGTCTGATTTTTTTTTTTTTATATTCTTCCGCAACTACACTGAAGCCATGAAGTAGTGAGGAGTAGCAGCTGAGGCGTCTTTCATAAATCACAACTACACCCACCCGGATCGCAAAGATGGTATCTACTTTTTCTTTTTCTTTTTGGGTTTAAAAAACTGTGTGAAGCATACCGATTTCATTGCTCGCATTCCACTTACAGCGAACTCAATAATCTGATTAGAGCTTAATAAAACTTTGACTCTTCAATTGACTCAATGCCCAAACTTAAGCCATTTCTCTACTCTTATCCCCTCTATGATCACGAAGATTATATCAATATCTATAAACTGGTGAGTCATTAGTGGGTTCTTCGTAACTTGTTCCTCTTTAATACAATTGACAATTGAGTTTTCCATAATCATAAATTAGATGGATGCTATTCGGAGAGAGCAATCGGACTAGTTCAATCCAAAGAATGCTAGTTCACGTCAGAATCGGTTTGATTTTCAGATAAAAATATTGGGAATTGGTCTTGATCAATTCGATTCCCAATTCCATACCTTGAACCAATCGATTTTACTGAAAAACCAGCCTTGAACCAATCGATTTTACTGAAAAACCGGCCTTCCAAGACTTGGTTCTAGGGTTGAACCGCTTTCAACCGATTCACTGATAATCCCAAGTTAATCTTTTACTCGTGTCAGATTCCTTCCCCTTTCTTATTTCTCCTTCTCAGTTACTCGCTCTCCTCGATCTCGACTTCATTCGCAATTCGCCACTCTCCTTTATACTCCGAGGTTTTCTCTACGTTGGGTTTCGTTTTCGATTTCTTCGTGGAATAGCATCTGAGCTAAATTTCCTTAGCCATCTTCGGGATACTCCCCTGAATCCATGTGAGGAGCACTAGTGTGGCCGGGGTAAGGTCAAGATCTTATTCGGTCAGTGGTGATGTCATGTGCCTGAAGGTTTTCTGGATTATAGCATTAAAGCTGAAGAACTCTTGCGACTGCTTTTTTTTTGGTGAAATGAATATTTCACGTGAAAGAGACATACATAACTTCAAGACAAAATCATACCCAGAGAGTTGCCATCTAGTGCAAATCTGAAAAATGAATCAACTTGGTACCATTTGCAAAGACTTGCTCCTTCCATAAGAATGGATTTGTCATAGTATCATAGGACGATGGATAGCTGAAACTCGCATCATCATCAGTGATGAGCATATGCCAAGATTTCCCTTTCTAGTAGCTACGTGTCTAGGTTTAGCGTCCCCAACACTATTATCGTATAGAGACAACAACAACACCAATAAATTGAAAGAGCACAAATGACGCCTTGTAAATCCCAGATCTATATCTAGATTGGGAAAGAATGACACCAAAATCCAAATCTAACTCTGAATCAGCAAAGAAGAGCTGCAAAATAGATATCAGATGATCATAAAATCACATTTAGATAAGCCTATTGTGCTGCGACAGAGAAGTTTCGAAGACTTGCAGAGCGCTCGACTTTTTGGAGCAAACACCCAGAATCAAAGCAAGCAAGCAAATTTGGAGAGAGTAGATTCTTCCAAGACGCTCACACTTCGATTTTTAGAGCTCGCAAGGACAAAACTCTCCTCTTCTCTTGTGGAGGATATCGACAGCAACGTCCACAAAATCAATGAAGAAGTCTTGAAGATGAAGAGAATGACTTTTATGGAGTGAAGATAGGGCTTTTCTTATTAAAAAAGGCCAAAAAAAAGGCTTTTCTTTTGAAGGCGGGTCATTGTTTATGATTTATCCCGTAGGATGGTTAGTGGGTCTTTCTCAGTCGGACAACTTGCATGCGAAAATTCCCAACTCGTGAGCCAAGATAATTTACATTAATCGAAGAAGTCTAAATGATCCAAAGTCGCCGGGGTTTTGTTTTGGCCACTCGAAGACTTAAAATTTAGGAAGAAAAAAAACTCCAATCAGATGTGGAGTTTGCGATTGATTGAATTCCAGCATCGGAATTCTTATCGTCCTTACATTTAAATTAATTACCGCCTTTGCGTACCTGGGCGGGTGTAGTTGTGATTTATCAAGACAACCTCATCTACTACTCCCCACAATTTCATGTATTAAAAGAGAAAAAAAATTATCCAAAAAAATCTTAAATTATTCATATCAGCGCCGATTGTCCACCAGTTGTGCCATATATGACAACTGTCATATACTTCAGCAAATTAAGTCAAAATTAGCTAAAATGATTAAATTTGTAAATTATCAAAAGTTTTAGGACTAAATTAGTAAAATTAAAAGATCCAGGACTAAATTTACAAAATTAAAAAGTTTATGATAGAGTGCTATCCGTATATACAATAAGTTTTGGAGTTTTTTTTTTGGTAACTTTCTTAGGAGGATTGACACCCAAGATATTAGAGGAAAAAAAATTTAAACGACAAATTATGTGCTTAGGATTAATTAGACGTCTTCAATTAATTTAAATTATCTCGACGACTTGGCTCATGCGAAAGTTCGCATGTAGGTTGTCTGACAGGGAAAGACCCACCAGCCAACGTCATTGATCCTACGGGATAAATCATAAACAATGACCCAACTTCAAGTAGTTTGGGAAGAAATGACACCCAACAATTTTGGAAAAAAAAAATTCAGACCACAATTAATCAACTGTCCAAAACTCTTGTTTCTACACTTATCCCTGTTAAAAATCCAACATCAATAAACCAATGAGTTATTGCTAGTTTTTCGTCACTCGTTCGTCTTTAATGAATTGGCAATTAAGTTTTCATGATAATAAATCACACAGCAACCATAATAGTCCACTTACTATTAATCTCAAAGCTTTTAACCCAAAAATTTCAGGAATTCTCTAGTGAATTATAATTACACATTGTTTTAAAAAATAGAATAAAACCACACTGCAAAATTAGATAACATGGCTACCAGCTAATTTTGGGGATGGGTTATTCATGTAATGTAGCTGTGAAACGAGAAAGATGAACACATTTATCTTAATAAAGGCGACAGATTTATCACAGACTTATAATATAGCTACCGGCTAATTCCTGTACCTGATCTCTTTCTTAACAATGAAGATAAAGAAGCAAAGGATTTTCGAACTAAAGATACGGCACAATATAAAATCGATTCCAAACTTGGAAGCAACATCGAACTAAAGCCAAACTTGGAAGAGAGCATTGATTCCCCTTGGCCAGATTTGCCAAGATCCTTTCTCACATACATAACAATCCTTACTTAGCTTTCGCAATAGGCAAAGGACGAATTGGAGGAAAGTCGGCAAAGCCAAACGAAATAACGATTGATAGTAAATTTATACAAATTTAATAATGTTTAATTAAATTAATGAAGGTTAATATGATAACATTTTCGATCTGATTTAAAAAATTCTCTCTCTTAGCTGGCAAATGTTGATGTACGAGTGGATTTTCATGATACATAAGAGAGTCAATGCCAAAACCACCTTATCACGGGGGCCACTGACAAAATTTTACCAATTAAAGATTTTTAACGGACTCGGCGTCTGATTTCTTATTTAAAACGATCATTGATTGAGGTATAATAATGCCTTATTGACAAAATTTTACCAATTAAAGATTTTTAACGGACTCGGCGTCTGATTTCTTATTTAAAACGATCATTGATTCTATCGCTCACGCTCTATCGCTCATTTTAAAATTTTGGTCATGGCGTCCTTGCACTGGAGATGCATGTCCAATCCCTTGCCACGTGTATATTTTACGGTCGATGAAAATTTGCCAAGGGATAATACAAATATTACAAGCTGAGAAAGAAAAGATTGTCTAAATATGAGTGAAAGACGCATCATGGGAAGTGACAGTGAAGGGATGGTTTTTAATGCTAGGCCGGAGAGACAGAGTGCTGAAGAACAGAAACGAACTGCATGTTAACCTCACTCAGTGAACACTTCAGTGGAGATGGTGGTTCCGGTACAGTGAACGAAATGCTCCGGTACCAACTTCACCGACTCAAAGTGAACGAAATGCCTCAGGGACCAATTTCATCCACTCAAAACGATGAGGCACAACAAAGGAAAATAACATTAATAATCTCGAAATTTTAAATCAATATGTAATATGATTTATGAATTTTTAATTTGTTTGATATATCTTTAAACTTTAATTTAGTGTGTAATATAATTTATGAATTTTTAATTTGTTTAATATGATTTATGAACTTTTGGAATCTATTGAAATTGGCCCCTATATTGCATGAATTTCCAGGACGATATTGGACAAATTAAAATTTCTTGAATCATATTATATTTGGCCAAAGTTCCAGATCTATTTGTGCCATTATCCCGAAAAGCAACTGCCATGTTTAAGGAGTCAACACGTTTTAAAAATATCATAACACTTTTCTCAAGGATAAACCATATATTTCTAAATGTAAGTATATTACTGATTCCGTTAAGTGACAAAATGATGCGGTAAGGTCCTGAGGAGACTGCTCCTTGTTCCCTAGGTGAAAGGTATAAAGGTATACACACAATCGAACCCACCTAGCCACTCTACCCCGAGTCCGAGAGCAGCGGATACAATGAAACTTATAGAGAAAAGTATAAATAAAAAAAAACTGCAGTCCACATGGAATGCCCGGCGGTAATCAGTGTCAAGGAAAAAGTAAGGTTGGAGAAGAAGCCATGTCCATCAATCGGCAGCTGCAGTATCTCACTGCAGATCTCTGCTGGGGCATCCCATTGCCTGTCTGAGCTAAACTAGTTCAGCCAGAACATCTTTGAGAGGCTCGGCGAGCTTGCTTTTCTGAGCCTGCACAAAACTTGGGCTCAAAACTTGTCCAAGACAAGTTAGCACTGATGATGACAAGGAGGCAGCTAGGAGGATAATACACCGAGGATCGGTTCCAAATGGTAGAGTTGCTGTCTAGACGAGTTTCCTATTCTAAACACTTCAATAAGGAATCAATGAGTTGACAAAAATGAACTCGCAAAGCCGAATAAAACAAGCAGACAATTAAGGCGGGCATAATAAAATTTCTATTTCTCTATCTCTTTGTTTTTCTATTTCCTTGAATAGATTGGAATAGAAATTCGTTTAGTAATACGATTTCATTTTTATTTTTGAAGAGATTTCTATTTCAAAAATAAATTTGGAATAGAAATTAGAAGTTAAGATTTTTAGTTTTTTGTATTTTTGGGGAAAAAGTAAGAAAATAAAATTTGTTTTCATCGTTCACTCTCATCACTGATCGCTATCCATGGGATGCCAGATGTCCGTTGCTAATCGTCAAATGCTAGCCGCCACCCCTAGAAATAGAAATTTTATTATATTATCAAACGAATTTCTATTCCAAAAATAAAAATTTGAGTCGTTGTCCTACATATTATTTTGTTCAGAAACTCGTTCAAAGAATATAAATTGAGAAATCAATTTTTGCTTGCTAGAAATTGATTTATGTTCCAGAAATTTTGTCATGTGCGCATTTAGGAGATAAGATAACATATACAGAGAGTTTTCCGATGCCTAAATTTTTTGGCATGCTAGAACTGTAAACAAAAATTCGAAACTTCAATAACCCTAGACTCCAAATCAAAGGCTCTGTCATGAAAAGAACCAAATGAATCCAAAACATAAAATGTTGACTCAAAGCTCGGAACTTGCATTCAATTCTCCTTGACCTAACTTTCACAACCTAGCTGAATGGCATAAAAAATCTATTATAAGTTTGGATAGAGTTATTTGGAGAGAAATGAATTGATTAATCGCTAAGGAGATAAGAGAAGATAAAAGGATGGATCAACCTGTAAAAACTGCATCGAGCCTGCTCTCTCGTGATCTTTTGCAGGAGAAAATTATCAAAAAGATAAACTGGAAGTAGAAGTTTGGGAGGGAAGGGGTGATACCAATCCTTCTTATTCCTTTTCTTCCCTCCATCAAAAGAATCGAACAAGGTGATCCCTTGATCTTCAATCGGAAGACTTGGACGTGTATTGATGTCCTTCCATCGATTCCTCCTTTTGTATCCTATGGGCTTCGTTTGATGCAAATGGGCATTTAGCGAGTCCACGCATTGATTAGAGTTTGATGATGGGCTTGGTGTGGGATGAATGGATCAAGCTATTAGACCAGTTCCGAATGCAATGGTCGAATGGGTTTCAAAAATGCTCTTTTTTTTCCTCGCTTTTTCTTTTAACTCTTTTGTTGATCTTTCTCTTCATTTTATTCTATTTTCTACTATTTTTATACACATTTGATTTATGGATTAAGAATCAGGTGTCAGCAATAACATTTCGTCATCGTTCTGATTGCCACAAGACCACTACTTCAAAAAAGTAATTGAATTGATATGCCCCGGCTGAAATTCACTTATGTGAAGTTTGCCTAGTTGTTTTAGCGAGTTGCAATAATCGCCAATCTGGAGGAACTTGACTGCACCTTTCCTTTTCTTTCATTTGAATAGAGATTGCTGCGACCCTCCCCCAACTAGTGGACTATTTTAAGATTTGATTAATGGATTACTAAATTTAGACCTAATTTGGGCTCTTTTAAATTTATACCAATTTGCAACTTAGGTTTAATATTTAACATGTAAATCATTTTGATTTGGGAGGCATTACTAATCTATTTTTGGTAGGTTGATTGAAAACCCAAGTAAGGTGTGGGAGAATACTTTACTTTTACGAACCAAAGATTAAATGAATTCAAAAGCTTGATTACACTAAATTAATCTAATGCCCTTATGGTATCTTCTTTTATATTCAACAAAAGCATTTTTTTAGGCAACCTGGATTAATTTGAAGCCTAGCCACTAACATGTGGGGCGGTCATTTGAGCATGTAATCAAGAAATTCATGCTCAATAAATCAAAACTATAAATAAGTTGCAAGAAAGAAAGTGAAGATCTAAACATCACTTATTATTACTTTTTTTGGGGGGGGGGGGGGGGGTGCGGTTTAGATTTATCCAACAACAAAGAGTAACCTATACGCAATGTATGTAATGAGAGCTTTTTTTTTTTTTTTTTTCAGAAATATAGAAAACTAAGAGATTTCCCTCTGTGCGTTTGGTGTGTCTACACTTCGCGCCCTCATCTTTGCGAGTTGCGTCTCGGTGCTTTTCATTCCACCGTGTCATTTTATAAAATTACATTAGGAAAGAGGCTATTCGAAGTCCCAAATTCAAGCAAAATTAAAGGTCTTCAGTGACCGAGGAATTAATAGACCAGTCTACTACATGCAACCAATATAAAGAGTCCGTTTCTTGCAAACCTGAAGATAAGAAACATAGAATGGATGCACACGCGACAAGAATTGTCAAAGTAAATAATACTTGCGAAGTACTTTCAATCCTTTGATCCTAGAAAGTTGCGACGCGCCTCCCTCGGGCATCGATTTGCGGTCGAGCTATTATGTGCTTCATCCTCATGCCCATGGGGAGACAAAACCCGGCGATCATAAAGAACATGTAAAGCGCAAATAGGGAATTTCCTGCCGCCTCATTGTTTTTGGGAATTTGGATCAAAGAAGACATACCGAAAGCACCGCAGAGAAAGGGTAGAGCGGAGAAAAACATAGGATTGGCCTCTACCGTAAAAGTGGTGACCCAGATTGTAAAAAATGGAGGTGAAGAAGGCCAAGCTATCGCAGGTCTCGTATAAAGATAGTTTCGAACCGCTCAGGATAATTTCTCCGGCTTGATGTGGTTTTTCAAGAGCAATGCTGCTGGAATTGGCTGCGACGGCAGTGGAATTGGCTGGGGGATTTGAAGAGGAATCCTGCCAGTATCCTCCCGGAGGACAGAGAGCAACCTGGTAAGTGGCAGCCGCAATCAAGGTTGACACTAAAAGGATTGCATCGCGAGCTGATTCATTTTGGACTCTGTAGAAATTTGCACACTTCTCATAGACACTTAGTTCCCTGCTAAAAAAATCTGACAGAGAGAGGTTAGGACTTTTTGGACATCCTGCACTACGAAACCTCTTCGCAATATCTGGACTGCCACTAGGATTCAGTTTGAAGATTTCCAAAGCCGTATGACCCTGGAAGTTCTTTTCATTTACATCCATGTGACCAAGCAATAGGTCGATGATCTGGAAGAAATGCAAAGGTTACAAAATGAAACATGCATCCCTTCAATTTCATTCACTACTTTGTCACAAGCTTTATTATTGTGCACAAAATGAGCTCGCGCCATATAAATTTGAATGATGATAGTGATGTCACAATTGATGTAGAAGGGGAAATGTTCAATAAATTTTATCTATCAAATGCAATCATTGCAAAATGTAATGAAGTCCAAAAAATTACGATTTAGTCTTTTCACCTGAAATTATTTACCTAATAGGGTGAATCCATAGAAGTAATGAATGCAATAACTATGGTTTCTCATAAATGTTTAGGACTAAACCATGACAATTGAAAGGTTTAGAATTAAATTAAATATTGTATTTAGGTTTTTTTTTTTTTTTGCCGTTTCGTTAGGAAGAGAAAGACTATCTTAGGCTCCGTTCGTTTCGCGGAAAATAACTTCCAGAAAAATATTTTCCGGATTTTCCGGTGTTCGGGTGGCGGAAAATCACGGTCAACGGAAAACATTTTCCGTTGACCGGAAAATTTACTTGCAAAGCTGTGGAAAATGTTTTCCACAACTTCCCCTGTTTTTTTTTTTTTTCTTTCTTTCCTTTTTATTTTTCTTCCTTTAGCTTGGACGGTGGTTGGCCCCGACAGCGGCCGGCGACCGGCGACCGGCGACCGGCCGCAGTCGCGAGCCAGCTAGCTCCGCCCCGAGCCGGCGAGGCTCCGCCTAGCCTGATCTGTGGAAGGCCAGCTCGCCCGAGCTCGGCGAGCTCGAGCCTCACCAGATCGGGCGAGGCGGAGCCTCGCCGGCTTCACCAGATCCGGCGAGCAGGGCCGGGGGCGGGCCTCGCCCCGCCCAGCTCGCCGGATCTGGCGACCGGACCTTGGTCGGCCGGATCTGGCGACCAGATCTTGGTCGACTCACCATCTTCGGGCGTGCGGCAGCGGAGGAAGGAGGAGGAAGAAGGAGGAGCGGCGGCGGAGGAAGGAGGAAGGAGGAAGGAGGAGGAAGAAGGAGGAGCGGCGGTGGAGGAAGGAGGAAGGAGGAGGAAGAAGGAGGAGCGGCGGTGGAGGAAGGAGGAAGGAGGAGGAAGGAGGAGCGGCGGCGGAGGAAGAAGGAGGAAGAAGGAGGAGCGGCGGCGGAAGAAGGAGGAAGGAAGAGGAAGAAGGAGGCAAAAGAAAAGGAAAAAAAAAAGAAAAAAAAAAAGAAATTAGTTAACGAACGGTGGAAAATGTTTTCCACTCAAAATTTAAGAATTAGCCGAACACTGGAAAATATAGCAATTTTCCTGGAAAATAACTTCTGGGAAAATATTTTCCGGAGATGGTCAATTTTCCGTGAAACGAACGCAGCCTTAGACAAGCACATTTACATCCTTTATGCATAAGATTCCATTAATCAGCGAGTAATTGTTCTATCCACAAAATGATGATTTTTTGGTCGTATTAATTGTCCTTGTTAGCTTCCATTTTTTTTTTTTTGGGTCGAATGTTAGCTTCCATTCACTAGCTTCTATCTTATACCATATGGTTGGGTGGACTGATTTCAAATAAATTTTACTAATCAATTGAAAAATTAAAAGAATAGAAAAAAATGAATTAAGTTATTCAGGTGGAAGTGTCTACAATGGAAAGAGTTGAAAGGAAATTATTCTTCCAAAACCGTCCAACTAAGATTTAAAGCTCACAAAAAATCAAATTTCATAGGGGTTCAATGGGAGACAAAATTTATCATACCTTCTCTCCGCTATAAAGACTCTGAACAACTATCTCCTCTAGTCAAAACATTGTTAAGCCAATTAAAATGAACTCAAATTAGAAGCATCACCACCTTAAAATAATTTTTGCACTAGCAGTTTGTAAATGAAAATATGGGTTGATTTTGAAAAAAACTGAAAAAATCGCGTTAGTGTTGATAATTCTAAGTGCTGAAAATAGAAACAAAAAAATATTTTGCAAACACATTATTGAATATGATTAATTTCTTAGCAAATATAACTGCGATTACTATTGTTGATAGGTTTATACCTATTGATGGGGAAGATTTTAATTACTATCAGTTATATTGATTACTAGATTAATTGAATGTTTTGGCTAGATTGGGTCGTTTGAGTCAAATACTTATTAGGTTTATCATACAAGTTTAATCTCATCCACCGCTAAATTTTTAATTTCAATACTTAATTGGATTTTCAAAAATGCCAATCTGTATTTATTAAATTAAAATAAAAAAAATCAAAAAACAATATGCATGCTCATATAATCACTATCTTCATATGAGTATTTGACTTTTTTATTTTAATTATTATAAAAAAGCACTAATTGTTGACCTAATTTTTATAACCCATTTGAATGGCATAAGGACTATTACATGTTTGGATGGTGAGTGATTTGGAGAGAAATGAAATGATTAGAATAATCACTAAGGAACCTAATGAAGATAAAATAATGGATCCACCTATGTAAAAACTACGATCAATACTAGGGTGGAGCCTACCCCCTGTGACAAAGTGCACAGGAAATTTGTCGGGAGAGAATTGGAAGTATTAAGATTGGGAGGGAAGGACTAAGGAGCGACATCCAGCCCTCCTAATTCCTTTTCTTCTCTCCTACAAAAGAAACCAAACAAGGTGGTGCCGTTCAATAAAAGATCGAACAATAAAAGCATGAATAACCATAAGAACAATAAAAGCATGAATAACCATAAAGTTGATGAACTATACCTCGGATTGCCGTTCAAATGCAGCAATATGTAAGATAGTGTTACCATCTTGGTCTTTCCAATTCAAAATTTGTGTAAGGCAAGCTCGCTTGAGCCATCCAAGCAAAACCTTAAATGCTTCAATGTTGCCCGTCCTGATGGCAATGTGAATTGCAGTCTCGCATTGTCTTGTCAAGTCTTCAATGGATGATTTGCAAGCAGATAGGAATTCAACCAAGAGTTCCAAGAGATCCACGTTCTCCTTCTCACTCCTTCCTCTTTCGCCGGCTACAAAATGCAAAGGGGTGATCCCGCCTCATCCACGGACTTGAATTAACTCGGGGTCAAGGCTCATTAGTGCTCTCGCTATGTGATAATGCTTCTGGTGCAAAGCCAAGTGCGTGGGGCTGAAACCTTCTTGATTAAGTTTTCGAGCGAACAATGGCTTCAAGATAGCTATCTCCATGGCCACTTTAATTCTCCCCTTGTTCGCGGTATTGTGTAGTGGGGTATTTGGGAAGGGGCCCTCGTGTCCGTGATCTAAGAGATTTTCATTCCCCCTAATTAAGCTGTATAATTCATCAACATTATCGGCTGCTATTGCTTCTTGAAGGGTCATTGTTGGAGGAGGGAAATGAGGAGAAGTGGGGGGTTTGCTTGTTGATGATGGATTGAAGAAAGAGTGGCAAACTTGCAAAATCATAAATAGTGTCCTAGTCCATCAAAATATGATTAGGTGAGTCATTGTTAATGATAGATCCCAAACAAATAATTTAATTGGTCGGGGGAATCTTTCTCTGTAGAGAACTTGCATGCTAAGTTTAGCTATGCGGGAGCCAAGACAGCAAGAAAATCCAAATTAATCGAAGAAAGTCTAATTGATAGTAATACTCACCCAGTCTATTTTTTTTTTTTTTTAATATGGTTGGGTGTCATTTTCTCCGGTACTACATGAAGTTGTGGGGAGTAGCAGCTGAGGCTGTCTTGATAAATCATAATCACATCCACCGGTTGGCATAAATGCATAAGAATTTCGATCCTTGAATTTCACTAACAGCGAACTTCGATAATTCGATGAGAGCTTCTCTCTTTTTTTTTTTTTTTTTTTTCCTTCTTCTTAAATAAATATTTTAAGTTATCGAGTGGCCAAAATAAGAATTTGACTCTTCAATCTACTAAATGCCCAAACTTAAGCCCATTTCAACACTTATCTCTATCACATCAAGAAGATTAAACCAATATCTATAAGCCGGTGTGTTCTTCATCACCTGTTCCTCTTTAATGTAATTGGCAATTGAATTTTCCGTAATCGTAAATTGGACAGATGATATTAGGGTGAGCAATTAGGCCAATCCAATTTGAGAACTAGCTCGAACCAGCCTTATCAGTTTCAAACTCGTTCACAAGGAAAATGGTTCGATTTCCAGATAAAAAAAAAAATGGGAACTGGTTTTGATCAATTCGGTTCCCGGTTCTATACCCTCAACCGATCAATTTTATTGAGAAAAAAAAAAAAAAAAAACAACCGGCCTTACAAGGCAAAGTTCTAGGTTGAACCGGTATTCGACGGGTTCACTGCTAATCCCAAGTTATTTTTTTAACTCTTTTATTAGAAGCCTTGCTGCCTCTCTCTCTCTCTCCGTCTCGGTTACTCGCTCTCCCTCTTCAGTAGCTCGATCTTGACTTCCTTCATGATTCGCCACTCTCTTCTCCACTCTGAGTTACCCTCTACGTTGGGTCTCGTTTTCGATTTCTTAATGGAATGGTGTCTGAATCCCCTGAATCCATGTGAGGAGCACCAGTGGGGTGGGGTAAGGTCAAGATTTTATTCATTTAGTGTTGATTTTATACGCCGAAAGGTCTCTTGGAAAGCTAAAGAACTCTTTTGAGGATCGAAAATAGGCTTTTCTTACCTCTCAGTGCTCTCTCTTTTCTTTTACTTTTCTGTTTCTTTTTTCTTTTTTTACTTTTCTGTTTCTTTTTTCTTTTTTTACATGTGAGGTGGGTCACAAGTAGAGGTGAGCAAATTGGAATTCAGAGTTTTTTTTTTTAATGTGAAATTCAGATCTATGATCTATCTGTAGTGGACACAGTGTGGTCTATATGAAAATGTTAATAGTGTTCTTCTTTTCTTTCTTGAATGCTTTCACCTAGAGTTTAATGTTGTGATATGATATTTGAGGAACTTGTTGTTCTTAGGTTAGTGCATCGAATCACTTTTTAGAACCCTTCAGCCTCTGGACTTTGGATCTACTCATGCTTTTCACCTCCACTGTGGGTCTGTTGTTGTTAGAATCATGGGAACTTGATGTTTAGGGAAAATTATCCAAAAAGACCACCAAATCACGCTTTGGTCAATTTAATTATAAACCTTTCAATTGTGCCAATTAAGTTGTAAAAATTTTCACGTTTAGCCAAATGAGTCAATCTAGCCATTTTTAACTTGAAATCACTGACATGGACATCGGTAGTACGACGTAGCACAGTTGACGCCGGCATAGATAATTTTTTAAAATATATATATTTTTAATTTGATTTTTCTTTCTTTTCCTTTCTTTTCCTACCAAGTTCGATGAGGGCTGGTGAGGCTCAATTGGCCCTCACTTCTGATTGATGAGTGTTGGCTAGTGGCCCTCGTCGGGCTTGGAAGGAAAAAAGAAAGAAAGAAAGAAAGAAAGAAAAATAAAAAAATTATAAAAATTGTTTATGTTGACGTTGACCATGTCACGTAAGATGGCCGTCGTTTACATCAATAGTTTTCGGCTAATATTGACCGGATGGACTATATTGGCAAAATGTGAAAAAATTTAGAACTCAATTTGTAAAAGTGAAAATTTTAGGGTCAAAGTGCAATATTGAACGCCATAATTCAGCCACGTTGAGGAAGACATTCTAATCCTACACTCTCTCTATCACAGTTTTTTAGACTGGAACTAACTTCGTTCGCAAAGTACGTAGGTTGTATCGGCATGGAGGATGAATCCGCTCTCGAAGTAATATTTGTAGTGTTGACCTTAATTGTAGTTGCAACTTCTCAAGCTGCTCTCACTCCTCCGGAAGGATACTGGCAGGATTCCCCTTCAAATCCCACGCCCAATTCCACTGTCATTTCCGCCAATTCCAGCAGCATTACTCTTGGAAAACCACGTCAAGCTGGAAACATTATTCTGAGCAGTTCGAATCTATTTTTTTACGCGATCTGACAGGAAAATGACGGTGAAAAAATGGCTTTCATGTTCAGTTGGAGTCTTGGAGAGACAGAGTGTGCCAAAGAACGAAAAATAGCTGCAGAAGAACCTCACTTAATGAACTCTTCCATTGACATTGCCGTTCGGGTACAGTGAACGAAGTGCTTGCGGCGTCAACATCACCGGCTCAAAACGACGCTTGTTGGTCCTGTAATTAGAGTGACAGCGGAGAAGCAGAGGTGAACGACCTCCACAAAATCAAGAACCATGTTCATGCTCCTTTACTTCGGAACTAGCCAACAGTCAAAGCGAATGCCAGCTTATTTTGTGAGTTAAATAATAATATCTGACCGGGAATTATTGAAACAGAACAAGTTTTAAAAGATAAATCTAACAGATGTGTTCAGAGACGATTCGGGGAGGCTTGTAGATGGGTTCACGAAATTGGCAAGTGCTTCTACGGTTTTGCAATTAGAAACCCTAGCAATCTTGGAGGCTCTAAACTTTCTCAGCAAACAAACTAAACTCACTTTAACTGTGGAGTCAGATAGCTTGTCTTTGATTATCTTCCCCATAGATTGCGATAAGCCACGGTGGGATGTACTTCCTCTAATCTCAAGTGCAAAGCTTTGTCGGGCAATTTTAAGCAAACCCCGCTAGAGCATCGTGTAGGGGAGGCCAACCAAGTAGTGGATTGGATCATTAAAACCCATTAAATTGAGGCCTTGCCATGTAATTGGGTTTCTAAGCCTTCTCAGATATTATGGGACCTATTATGTATGGAGGCCCATCTGCCTTATGATGAAAATTTATTTTAAAGAAATGAAAGCTACTTTTTCGACCCAAAAAAAGAAAAAATACTATTCAATTAGGCTCGCATGCTACTCAGACAAAGTCTATTCAAGCTTGAGCTGAACCGTGTCAATTGCCAATTAATCAAACCCCTAAATCTAAGCTAAGCTTGAATCATCCTTCTTTTAAGTTCAAGTAGCCTCATCCGTCCTACTCAGGAACTCCTTCAGTCTCACTAAATATCTTTTGCAATGTAACCTTCATTGTGGTATGCAGTGTTTGCTTTATGTCGTTCAAAAGACAAGCATATATTATCTGTCTTTATGCAACTTTCTGAAAATCCGTAGATTTTCAATTAAAGAAGTTCCTTTTGTTTAATAAGAAAATTTTGTGACATCACTTGGCGCTCCAAAATATACTTTGATTTTCTTGTTTTGACAATGTTAAAGCCTGTCAAGATGATTATACTCTATGCCTAGATATGATATTGTTCTAGATTGACATTCTAGATAATTGAAGTTGTGCGATGCATCTAGTTCATGCCACATGAACTGACGTGCTCTAGAAATAATCGAATCCTTGCGATGCATCTAGTTCAATGCCAGAACAAGTTGAAGTGAACGGAGAGTGAGGCAGAAATGGAGCGAACTGAGTAAAGTACACGAAATTACTTAAATTGATACTGTAATTATTTTTTTCCTTGGGGAAAGTCCTGAGCATTCCTGCATGTTCCTCTAGGTGAAGCTATACAGACGATCTGATCCACCGAACTACTCTGCCCAATCCGACAGCAGCGAATACAGCAAAAGTCATAAAGGAAAAACCTGCAGTCGGATCAGCATCGAGGAAAACTAAGAGTGGAGAAGCCATGCCAGTCGTTCAGCAACTGCGGCATCTTACTTCAGATCTTTACTGGGCCGTCACGTTGTTTGTTTGAGATTTCTGATTTTGTCGGATGAAGGCTAATTTGTGGAATTTTGAGTTATTTTTTCAATAACAGTTACCACGAGTGTTTTCAATAGGAAGTAGAGATATTAATAGTCAGAGAAACTAAATTCGATATCACAATTAATTTTACGATTACATTAGGCGTACAATACGGCCAGGAAAATCAGTAAGTTAAAGATCAAAAAGGAAGGTCAGGTCCAACTGCTTGTGATTTCAAGATTTTAATCTTCCCTGACCATAAAAATAAAAGAATAATATTTAAATCTTTTAATCTCCATGTATGAACTCCAGGGTGCTGTTAGATAGGCTTCCCATTAATAAAACATGTATTTTTTTAATTATAAAAATTCTCATTATATTAGTCAGGACATTATAACGAAAGCATCAAAAGAACACGGCCTAATTGTGGAATTAATTTGATGTTGGCAAAACAACAAGCGGTTTCGCACGTTGTGCATTTAAATTGATTTGCTCCTATTTGGTAAGAGGCAGCTTATTTAATTACATTCGGTAATTTCCTTTTAAAGGCATACTTCTCTTTAGAAGAATAGATCAATATATAGGTAACTTCAAAATGGAGAGATGATTTCGGAGAAGAAGCCCCTTTCATGTTGATCTGAATTTAAATACAGGTGAGATTCAGGCGGAAATATTCGAAGCAACGGAAAATGAAAAGATGCCACGTTTTTACTTGAAACAATAATTTAAGAAGAATTTATAAAAAAAATAAATAAAAGAAACGAGTTTTTTTTAATTGTAAAAATTCTCATTAGTCAGAGCGTTATATCGAAAGCATGAAAAGAAGAGGCCTGATGGGTGAAATTCATTTACTATTGGCAAAAAAAATAAAATTGAGTGTTCTCGTATGTTCTGCATATCTTTTGGTTTGCTCC
This sequence comes from Eucalyptus melliodora, assembly GCA_004368105.4. Taxonomy (NCBI): domain Eukaryota; kingdom Viridiplantae; phylum Streptophyta; class Magnoliopsida; order Myrtales; family Myrtaceae; genus Eucalyptus; species Eucalyptus melliodora. The sequence goes on along the minus strand of CM023405.3, from coordinate 39,495,705 downwards.
AATTGGTACGGCCTACTTACTAAGAGAAAATGACACAAATAATTCTTGAATTTTGGTCAAATGTACAATGTTGTCATGAACATTAAATTAGTTCAATGTGGTCTCGGAAGTATTAATAAATGTTAAATCTAGTCCCTACATTACATGAAAATATTTAGTGTCGCCATTTTGTCAAATCAAGTTAAATGGAATTGGTTGATATGGCTTCCAATTCATTAAGTTTGTATGGTAGACAAAAAATAAAAGTAACACGTAGATTATTTTATGTAAGATATTCATATATATATATATATATATATATATATATATATATATATATATATTTCAAATATAATAATCAACATTATAAAATAATGATGGAAATGTTAATGCCCTAATATTTTTTCCCTTTCTAAAGTAGTGGATAAAAAAAATGGATATGTTGATTTATCATTTTTAAAAATCCAACTCAACATATAATAATTCACATTTCCAAATAATGTCTGATTTATTGTTTGAGCAAATGGAAATATTGCATTGAACATTTATTAGTGGTTCAAGGACCACATTGAACAAAGTAAACTTAGGGATTATATATTGAACCAAAGTTATCGTCCAAAAGAAAAAAAAAAAAAAAAACCAAAATTCTTGTACCATTTGTGTCATTTTTCCACTTATTTAATTACATTGGGCACTTTTTTTTTCCCTACGATCTATAGACTCAATATGTTCCAGTAGGTCATTATATGGAGGTAAAATCATCAAGACTTTTATCAATGGAAATTATTCTTCTATTGTTATAGATATTTGGTTAATAGGTTTCCATGTCATAAATGTGTGGTAATAATACTATAAACATTTTAGTAATTCTTATTCTCTTTAGAAAGGACATCAATATATACGAAACTTCAAATAAAATACAACATAATTTCATTTATAAAATTCGTGCATAGCACGGGCAATATAACTAGTTTTTATCTATACAAATGTCCTTGACCTTATTTAAAAGCCCAAGAATGAAGATTTTTTTTGGAGATGTTAGTTCTTCTAGGACAAGGATGCTATTAGCTAGAGGCTAGGAACCTTTACATTTTAACTTACTAGATTATTGTAGTGTGTAGAATAAACTCATGTTAGCATTCCCAACACTTATTGTTTTTTACTTTTTTTGGTCGAAACCCAACACTTTTTGTTAAGAAACTAGAAAATGTAACATGTTTTCAACAAAAAGTCCAAAATATTGACCTTACATCTCTCACTCGATATATTTAGAATTTTACAACTTGATATTCTAAGTATTTCTTTTTCTGTTATGTTATTGAGTTGTAATTTCTAGAAAAGGCTTGCATCCATATTAACTTCTTGTGTTTTATCGGATCCCATGGTTAGCCTACTTCCATAAATAAAGAAAATCAAGAGATTTCCCTATGTTTGTTTTGTACGAGTACGTTTTAGGTATTCATGTTTGCGAGTTGCGACTCACTGCCTTTTGTTTCCAATGCATCAATTTATGAAGTTGAATTAAGAAAAAAAGCTGTTAGAAGTCCACACTTTAAGCAATATTAAAGGTTCTTAGGGATTATGGATAAATAGATAAGTCCATTACACACAACTAATCAAAAGAGCCTATTTCTTGCAAGCCTCAAGACTAGAAACATAAATTACATATTACACACAAGAAGAATACTTAAAAAGTACATAATCCTTGCAAACTATTTCCCATCCTTCGATTCTAGGAAGTCACCACGCATTTTTGTGGCATCGATGCGTTTCCGAGCTCGGATGTGCATTCCATGCACGTACCAGGGGAGCAACAGCACGGAGATCAGCGAGCACCCAAAGAATGCCCATAAGAGAATTGCTGCGACCTCATTCTGTTCTGGGAATTCGACCATAAGGGAAATAATGTAGGCACAGCTGAGAATGGATACAGAGAAGTAAACCATGAAGGGTTTGGACATTAATGAAATGCCGGTAGCCCAGATTGTGCCGATGGAGGTGAAAAAGGCCGTGCTGTTGAGGACCGTAAACAAATATAGCTTCCAGCCGTCCAGGATCATGTTTCCAGCGTGATGTGGTTTTTCATTAGCAGCGCCACTGGGATGGGCGGTAATGGTGGGGGAATTGGCTGGGGGACTTGAAGAGGAATCCACCCAGTATCCTCCCGGAGGACTGAGGGCGGCTTGGTAAGTGGCAGTTGCGATTAAGGTCGACGCTAGAAGGATTATTTTGTGAGTGGATTTCTCTGGGATGCCAAAGAAAGATGCATGCGTTTCGAAGAAGGTTAGTTCCGTGCTAAAAAACTGTGATAGAGAGAGGGTAGGAGTAAAAAGTCTTGCCAAGCATCTTTGACGGCATAACCTCTTCACAACATCTTGATTGCCAATAGGATTTGCTTGGAAGATTTCTAGGGCTGTCTCATCCTGGAAGTTCTTTGCATTTATCTTCGTATACCCGATCAACAGCTTGATGATCTAGAAGAAATGCAAAGAAAACGAAATGAAGTATGTACCCCTTCAATTGCAATCATTGCTCTGTTACTAGCTTTACTATCGTGCAACAAAGTAAGCTCATGCCATATTAAGTATGAATGATGCTAGGAATGCAACAACAGATGTAGAAAGGGAAATTAAACCTTATTTATCAAATGCAATCATTTCAACAAAAGTTACAAAGTTCAGAATCTTTTCAAAAAGTGCGATTTAGTCCTTTCACCAAAATAATTTGCATGATACTTAGGAATTGCCCATGTGAGTTGTAACATAGGCGAATCCATAGAAGTGATGATCTGAATGACTATGATTATTTATAAAATTTTAGGACTTAACCACGTCAACTAAAAGATTCATAATTCAATTATATTTTGTATATGAGTTCTTTTTTTTTTTTTTGCTATGAAGAGAAAGACTACCTTAGACATGTATCCTTATATCCTTTCTACATCAGATTCGACTGATCAGAGAGTGATTTCCTTTCCTTTTTTTTTTCATTCTCTAAATCCTCCAACCAATACATTTTTATGCCAATAAAAATAAACACAAATTTAAAGCTTAATAGTTGTCCAGTAGCAAATTTTGAAATAAAGCTATAGACTTGTTGTGATAAAATTGAACAATAAGTGCTGGTGTTGATAATCTTAAGTGTTGAAAAGAGAAGTAAAAGATTGTTTGATAATAATTAAAAATACATCACTGAATATAATTAATTTGTCACCAAACATGGAACTGTGAGAGTAGGTTTTAACAATATAATCGGGAATATTCTAAATTCATCCATTTTTCAGATTATTAGATTAAGTGAATGTTCTGGCTCAATTGATTCTTTTAAGTCAAATACATCACGATTATAATACAAGTTTAATATCATTCAGTGCTCATCTTTTAGTTTCCAACGCTCAAATTGAATTTTCAAAGATCTCCATATGTATCTACTGAATTAAACAAAACAACTAAAACTAATCTACATATACATATTATCACTATCTTGATATGAGTGTTTGACTTTTTTTTTTTTTAATAAATAAACACTGCTTGTTGACCTAAATTGGACAAACCATCTGAAGTGATTTGGAGACATAATCACTAAGGAAATAAACGAAGATAGAAGAATGGATCAACCTATAAAACCAAATTCAATAAGAAGCTCCCCCACACGTGACCTTGTGCATGGGAAAGCTGTCAAAAAGAAAAATTGGAAGAAGAAGATTGGGAGGGAAGGAGTGATATCAATCCCTCCTAATTCCTCTTCTTCACTCGAATAGAAGAAACCAAATAAGGAGATCCGTTCAAATCTCCCCCCTCTCTAAACAAATAAAAAGAAAATTTCCCCTCTCTGAATGTTAAAACCATGTACTTTCATATTTCGTTATCATAAAATTTTTATTATGCTAAGTTGATTTCAAGGATCAAACAATAAAAGCACAAATAATTGCAAAATCAGTGAATTATACCTCGGGCTGCTTTTGGGATGTAGCAATATGTAAAACGTTATTACCATCTTGATCTTTCCAATCTAATATTTCAGTCATATAGGTTTACTTAAGCCATCCAAATAAAACCTTGAATGCTTTAATGTTGTAATTCTTGACGGCAATGTGAACCGCAGTCTCGCATTGGCTCGTCAAGTCTTCGATGGATGATTTGCAAGCGGATAGGAATTCGGCCAGGAGGTCCAGGAGCTCCACATTCTCCTGCTCATTTTCTCCCATTTCCCTAGATACAAAATGCAAAGGGTGATCCAACCTCGTCCTCGAACTCGGATCAACTCAGGGTCGAGGGTGATCAATGCCCTCACAATGTCATAATGCTTCTTTTGTAATGCCAAATGCATGGGGTTGTAACCCCTTCAATTAAGCTTTTGAGCAAATGGCGAGTTCAAGATGGCTATCTTCATGGCCACTTTAGTTTTCCCCTCGTCAACGGCATAGTGTAGTGGAGTATTTGGGAAGGGCCCCCCTGGATCCTTGATCTAAGAGATCTTGATCCTGTTCAATCAAGCGATATAGCTCATCAATATCATCATGGTCGATTGCTTGCTGAAGCCGAGTGTCCATTGTTTTGACGAGGGAAATGTAGGAGAAGAGGGGCTTTGCTTGTTGATGATGGATTGATGGAAGTAGGAGTAGCGAACTTACAAACATCATATAGATAGTGCCATAGTCAACCAAAATTTAATTAGGGGAGTCATTGTTTATAACTTATCCGGCAGGAATGGTTGGTCTTTCTCGGTTAGAAAATTTTAGCGTGATCCATGTTATCGAAATATTATAACATTAAGGAAGAAGTGCACTCAATGTTAAGCCGATAATTTGTGGTCTGACGATTCCTCTTTTTTCTTTTACCTTTTTAATATTGTTGGGTGTCATTTTTCCTTTAGCACTTGAAGTTGTGTGGAGTCGGTGCTGAGGCTGTCTTGATAAATCACGACCGCACCCATCTGGCACGCAACGATTGTAGCCACTTAAACCGTGTGGAGTACGAGAATTTCATTGCTTGAATCGACGTTTGGTTGAGCTTTTTCAAAACTTTAAGCATTCACGTTGAAATTTCCGAATTTCTTTTTCAAGAACAGGAGGATTTCGAGCTTGAGGAAGAATCTCAGGGTGAGGAATCTCAGGGTGAGCATGTTTTCCATGACAATGGAGAGATGATTTTGGAGAAAAGACCTTCTCATGTTGAAATGAACTCTAAATAAAGACGAGATTCTGGCGGAGGATGAGAGCAGCTATAGAAAATGGAAGGAAAGACAGTAGATCCGAAATTGATTTCATTTTACCAGAAAAATTCCAAGAATAAATTGATGGATCGATCTTGAAGTTTGGTTGACATCTTTTATTAAAACAAGAAATCTTGATTGATTTTGCAGATGTGGCTCCAAAGTCAGAGAACTGTCGCAGATATGTGTTACCTGATAACCTGACTTTTCAAAAACTTGAGGTTTAGTTATTGTCCAATAAAGGGAGACTGATATGGGGCACATCAAGTTTGGGTTTACATCTTTTGTTTGATAAATTTAGGATTTTGAATTTGATTTTCCTTCTTTAATTAAGTCAGTTTAGGATATTCATTTAGTAGTTTTTTTTTTTTTTAAAGGTTTAGCCAGGCTTTTGTTATATTCTCAGTATTTCCTTTTGTATTACCTTATTGGGTAGTAATTTCTAGAAAATGATTGTAACTCTATTTATTTGTTGCTGTGTTTTGTCGGATCGCGCAGTTTGCCTCGTTCTAGAAATACAGAAAATTGATTGATTTCCCTACTCTAGTTTTGTGCATGTACGATTGAGGCGTTCGTGTTTGCAAGTTGTGACTCAGTGCTTTTTGTTTCCACTGCATCATTTTATGAAGTTGAATTAGGAAAAAAGCTATTACAATTCCCGAGTTCAAGCAAGATTAAAGATTTTTAGGAATATGAATAAATAGATAAGTCCGTTACATGCAACCAATCAGAGGGGTCTATTTCTTGCAAACCTTAAGACTGAAACATAAATAATATGCACAGGCGACAAGAATAGTTAAGTAGATAATACACGCAACTTATTTCGGATCCTTCGATCCTAGGAAGTCACCACGCCTCCTGGTGGCATCGATGCGTTTTAGAGCTCCGATGTGCATTCCATGCACGCACCAGGGGAGCAACAACACGGAGATCAGCGAGCACCCGAAGAATGCCAATAAAAGAATTGCTGCGACCTCATTCTGTTCTGGGAATTCGACCATAAGGGAAATAATGTAGGCACAGCTGAGAATGGATACAGAGAAGTAAACCATGAAGGGTTTGGACATTAATGAAATGCCGGTTGCCCAGATTGTGCCGATGGAGGTGAAGAAGGCCGTGCTGTTGAGGACCGTGAACAAATATAGCTTCCAGCCGTTCAGGATCATGTTTCCGGCTTAATGTAGTTTCCCGTTAGCAGTGCCGCTGGGGTGGGCAGTGACGGCGGTGGAATTGGCCGAGAGACTTGAAGAGGAATCCACCCAGTATCCTCCCGGAGGACTGAGAGCGGCTTGGTAAGTTGCAGTTGCGATTAAGGTCGACACTAAAAGAATTATTTTGTGAGTGGATTTATCTTGGATGCCAAAAAAACTTGCGTGCTTCTCGAAGAAGGTTAGTTCCATGGTAAAATACTGTGATAGAGAGGGTAGGAGTAAAAAGTCTTGCTAGATATTTTTGACGGCGTAACCTCTTCACAACATCTTGATTGACATAAGGATTTGCTTGGAGGATTTCGAGGGCTGTCTCATCCTGGAAGTTCTTCGCATTTATATTCGTATGTCCAATCAACAGCTCGATGATCTAGAAGAAATGCAAAGAAAATGAAGTGAAGTATGTACCCCTTCGATTAAAATCACTGCACTGTTACTAGTTTACTATGTGCACAAAGTGGGCTAGTGCCATATTAAGCATGGATGATACTAGTGACGCAACTACATATGTACAAGGTGAAAAACTTCACTAAACCTTATTTATCAAATGCAATCATTTCAACGAATGTTACTAAGTCTTATGTCATTTTAAAAAGTGTGATTTAGTTCTTTCACCAAAATAATTTGTGTGACAGTCAAGAACTGCCCGTGTGAGTTTTGACAAAGGCGAATCCACAAAAGTAATGATATGAATGACTATGATTATTTATAAAAGTTTAGGACTTAACCATGTCAACTAAAATGTTAGAATTCAATTATATTTTTATTTTTTTTTTTTTTTTTTTTTTTTTTTTGCTATGAAGATATAGACTACCTTAGATAGGTATACTTATATCCTTTATACATTGGAATCAACTGATCAGTGAGTTATTTCCCACAAAATGATTATGTATGGTTGTGTTGGATTGTCCTTGTTAGCTTCTACCTCATACAAGATGTTTGGATGGACTGAGTTTGGAAGAAGGAAAGAAATTTTTGCTAATCGATAGGAAAAATAAAAAAAATTAGAAAAGAAAGTATTAAGATAGGCTCATGCTATTTCCACCTCTAAAACAGATTTAGACCCACATTAAACTCTATATGGTTGAAAATAGCCCTTACTAAAGCCTTAGTGATGGCAAAATTGATAAAGGAGAAGGAAAGAATACCTTTAATGTAACTTGATCAATCTAATAATTTTTATCAATATTTTCTAAACTATCGTTTTTTCCTCTTTTTAGTCCGAATTGGAGAAGTTACATGTTCATTGATTTTCAACGATAATCATCTAAGATTTGATAATTTTAATAAATTAAATAATTACAATTCCAATTTAAAAGAATATTTATAAAACATGTTTATTTACATTGTCTCCCTAAAGTTCATTTACAAAAAGTCCTTGTTATATGCAATTACTTAGTTCGAGTTATTTAGGGGAATTCTATGGTTAAAGTTACAAACTCTTTATGACTATATTATATATTTAATATATGTTAATCAACAAAGATCAAGAACAAGGTTCAAACTCATTATAAACAATCACTTGTCGGAATTAACTTAAGCACAATAGTAAGAAGAAGAGAAAAAAATGAAGTTTGCATAAAAACAAACGGAAAATTACATAAAGTGGTGGAATAAATCATAATTGCTTTGATATATAAAGACCGTTTTATATTTTCATGGCAATGTGGGTTTTTTTTACATTTTCATAAATAGCAACTTTCATCCTTTCCATTTGTGATTTTGATTACTTAGTTTTCTTGAAATTATTTTCATCAATTCAATAAGTTAAGAAATGTTATAACCATTTATAGTACAAGTCACTAAGTTATTGTTGTGCTAGGTAAGAAACAAGGCGATCTCTATATCTGTCCTTTGTTTTCCTTGTATTTTTTTGTTTTTTGTTTTTTTCTGTAAATCCTCCAAACAAAACACTGTTATGCCAATTAAAATGAACTCAAATTTAAACCTTAATAGTTTTCCACTAGCAAATTTTGAAATGAAGCTATAGGCTTGTCTTGATAAAATTGAAAAATAAGTGCTAGTGTTGATAATCTTAAGTCCTGAAAAGGGAAGTAAAAAATTGTTTGATTATGATTAAAAATACATCACTGAATATAATTAATTTGTCACCAGACTTTGAACTGTTAGAGTAGGTTTTAACAATATCATCGGGAATATTCTATTTATTATCTTTTATACTGATTACTAGATTAAGTGAATATTTTGACTCAATTTTGTCTTTTAAGTCAAATACTAATTATGATTATAATACCAGTTTAATCTCATTCAGGGCTCCATTTTTTTTTTTTTTAATTTCCAACGCTTAATTGAATTTTTAAACATGCCCATATGTATCTATCGAATTAAACAAAAAAATTAAAAGTAATCTACCTACTCATATTATCGCTATCTTAATATGAGTATTTGACTTTTCTTTAATAAATAAACACTCCTTGTTGACCTAACTTTAACTACCCATCTGAAGTGATTTGGAGACCCAATCACTGAGGAAATAAACGAAGAAAAAAGAATGGATCGACCTATAAAACCATATTCAATAAAGGGGCCCAACCCACTCATACGCGACCTTGTGCATGGGAAAGCTGTCAAAAAAGAAAAATAAGAAATATAAGATTGGGAGGGAAGGAGAGATATCAATTCCTCCCAATTCCTCTTCTTCTCTTCAACAGAAGAAACCAAATAATGTGATTTGTTCAAATCTCTTCTCTGAATGTTTTCAGAATCATTTACTTTCATATTTTATCAGCATAACATTTGTTATTACGCTATTTCAAGGATTGAATGATAAAAGCAAGAATAAGCATTAAATCAATGAACTATACCTCAAGCTGATTTTCGGACACAGCAATATGTAAGACGTTATTGCCATCTTGGTCTTTCCAATCCAAGATTTCTGTCATGTAGGTTCGCTTAAGCCATCCAAACATGACCTTGAATGCTTCGGTGTTGCATTTCCTGACAGCAATGTGAATGGCAGTCTCGCATTGAGTTGTCAAATCTTCGATGGATGATCTGCAAGCAGATAGGAATTCGGCTAGGAGCTCCAAGAGGTGCTCGAGCTCTTGCTTGTTGTCTCCTTTCTTTCCAGCGACCCAATGCAAAGGGGTGATCCCGCCTCGTCCTCGGACTCGGATCAACTTGGGATCAAGCGTTGCCATTGCCCTTGTTGTGCGGTAATGCTTCTTTTCCAAAGCCAAGTGAATGGGGCTATAACCCTTTTGATCAAGCTTTTGAGCGAGTGACGGCTTCAAGATGGCCATTTCCACAGCCACTTGAGTTTTCCCCTGGTTCGTAGCATGTGCAGTGGAGTATTTCGGAAGGGGTCCTCGGATCCACGATCTAAGAGATTTCCGTCCCTCTCAATTAACCTGTATAGCTCATTAACATCGTCATCTACTATCACTCTTGGAAGGTCCATAGTTTGACAAGGGAAGTGTAGGAGCAGAGGGGCTTTGCTCATTGTTGATCGGTGGAAGTAGGAGTAGCGAGCTTGCGAAATCATAAATAGTGCCACGGTCCACGAAAACTTAATTAGGGGAGTCATTGTTTATGATATATCCCGCAGGAATAGGTGGCCTTTCTCTGTCAGAAGATTTTAACCACCACGTTTTGCAATGCGTGAGCCAAGTTATCAAAATAATCTAATATCGAGGAAGAATTGTAATCAATCTTAAGCCAATAATTTGTGGCCCGACAATTTTTTTTTTACCTTTTTAATATAGTTGGGTGTCATTTCTCCTTTACTACTTGAAGTTGTGTGGATTAGAAGGTGAGGTTGTCTTGATAAAGCACGGCCACACCCACCTCGCACACATCGATTGTGACCACTTAAACAGTGTGGAGTACGAGAATTTCGTTGCTTTAATCGGCGTTTGGTTGAGCTTTTCCAAAAACTTAAGCATTCAAGTCGCCAAGACAAAATCTTATATCCTCAATTGATGAACTACCGAGCCTTAAGTCCAGTTTCTAAACTTATCCCTATTACCGTCAATAAGATCAAATCTTATACCTAAACTGATAAGCCATTGGTGGGTTCTTCATCACTTGCTCCTCGTTAATGTAATTGACAATTGAGTTTTCCATAATCACAAATCGGACAGCTGCTATAATGGTTTCGCCTGCTTTTAGTCCCCAAAGCTGTTAACCCAGAAGTCTCAGGACTACTCTTGTGAATTATAACTCCATGTTGTTGTAGGAAAAGATAAAACAAATAAATAAATAAATCTTAACCGTAATGCAAAATTAGATAACAGAGCTATTAGATAACTTTGGGGATGAGTTATATATTTAAGTTATAATAGCTCGTATCCTATGTGTATTAAAACTCGACCTCTAGTCATAAAAGACGCATCACATGAAGATGATAATGAAAATATGGAGAGACAAAGAGAGCTAAAGAACGGAAATGCACTGCAAAAACACCTCGCCTCGTGAGTTGTATTAGGAAATCCAAATCCCGACTTCACGCAAAGATTAAAGGTCTTTAGGCATTAAGGAACTAATACATGAGTCCATTACATGCAACTAATAAAAAGAGTATTTCTTGCAAACCTCACATGCGACAAAAATAGTTAAAGTAAATAATACTTGCGAATTATTTCCGATCCTTCTATCCTAGCAAGCTGCCGACGCGTCTCCTTGTACCATCGATTCTGTGCAGAACTTGGTTGTGCTTCGACCACACCGATGCGGGGAGGAGCACCGTGGTGACTAGCGAGCACTCAAAAAAACCAAATAGGATCTTTACCACGAGCATATCAGATTTCGGTGTTTCAATTATAACAAAAATAAAGTAGGCAAGGTTGAGAAGGCATAAAGACAAGTAAACCATATAAGTGTCAGGGTATAGTGTAACGGCAGTGGCCCAAACTGCCGATGGAGGAGGTAAAAACTAAGCTGTTGAGGATAGTAAAACATAATAGATTTGAGCCAATCAAGATAAGGTTTCCGGCTTGATGTGGTTTTCCAACAGCAATGCTGCTGGAATTGGCTGGGTTATTTGAAGAGGAATCCTGCCAGTATCCTCCCGGAGGAGTGAAAGCGGCTTGGTAAGTGGCAGTCACAATCAAGGTAGACACTATAAGGACTATTTTGCGAACTTTTTCATTTCGGGTGCCCAAATACCCTGCACACCTCTCGAAAACGGTTAGTTCCATGCTAAAATACTGTGATAGTGAAAGGGTAGGAGCCAAATCTGTTGCTTGATGTTCTTGATGGCGTAATCTGTCCTCAACATCTTGATTGCGATTAGGATTCTCTAGGCAGATTTGCAGAGCCGTCTTGTGCTGTAAGTTCTTCGCATGAACATTTGTATATCCAATCAATAGCTTGATGATCTGGAAGAAGTGCAAATGGAACACAATGAAGTATGTATCCCTTCAATTTCAGTCACTACTTTGTGACTAAGCTTTACCATTGTGCACGGAGTGATCACATGCCATGTCAGTTGGAACGATGCTAGGTATATATATACAAAAGGACAAAGTGTACTAAACCTTATTTACCAAATGCCATCATTTCAACTAATGTAATGAAATCTCAAATCTTCTCAAGAAATTGCGATCTAGTCCTTCCACCTGAAATTATTATGTCAAAGATAGAAATTGCCCATGTGAGTTGTAACATTGGTGAATTTTGTAGAAGTGATGACTCGAAATATCAGATTTTCCTGAAACTTTAGGATTTAACTAAGTCAACTGAAAGGTCTTATGATTTAATTACATTTTGTAATTTTTTTTTTTGTTATGAAGAGAGAGACTACATTAAACATGTTTATTTATATATTTTATGCATAAGATTCAACTAATGAGGGAGTAATTCTCATGTCCACAAGGGGATTATTTTATGGCCACGTCGGATTGTCCTTGTTAGCTTCCATTTTACTAGCTTCTATCTTTTGGATGGATTAATTACAAAAGAAGGAAATAGGTTTTGCTAATCAATAGGAGAAACAAAAGAATGAGATGAAGTTAATGTTTTGTTACGCAGGAGTGACTACGATGGAAAGAGTTGGGGGGCTTAGAGCTCACTAAAAAAAAAAAAAAATGGAAACAATTTTAATCATGCCTTTTCTCTCCATCAAATTAGAAGCATCGCGAGCTTAAAATTGTTTCCCCGCTAGCAGCATTGAAATGAAACTATGGGCTTGTTGTGTTAAAACTGAAAAGTTAAACGCTGAAAAAAGAAGATGACCATTAAAAGTACGTGAGTGAATATAATCAATTTCTTACCAAAAATGGATTTGTGATTACTATTGATAATATAATTGCGAAGAATATAAAAACTATCATTATATTGATTACTAGAATAAGGAAATGTTTTTACTGAATGGAGTCTTTTAAAGTCAGATAGTAATTAGGATAATTATAGAAGTTTAATTTCATTCAGTGCTTAATTTTCAATTAGCAACGCTTAATTGGGTTTTTGAACAGGCTATTGTATCTAATGAATTTAAATGAAAAGAATAAAAAAATTATCTACATGCTCATATTATCATTATCTTAATATTAGTATTTGATTAATTTTTAAAGCCAAAAAAAAAAAAAAATACTTGCTGACCTGATTTTCACAACCCATCTGAATGGCATTGAAAGTCTACTATATATGTTTGGGTGGAGTGGTTTGGAGAGAAATGAAATGATTAATCACTATGGAAACAAACATAAACGAATGGATCAACCTGTAAAACTGTATTGAATATAAGGGTCGAGCCCACCCTTACGTGACCTTTGCGCACGGGAAAATTGTCAAGAAGATAATTGGATGAGAAGATTGGGAGGGAAGGAGTGATATCCATCCCTCCCATAATTCCTTTTCTTCTATCCTACGAAAGAAACCAAACAAAGTGGTTCCGTTCAAAACTCTTATCTTTGAATGTTTTCTAAAACCTTGTATTTTCAATCCCTACTATTTCATTACCATAACAATTGTTCTTGGATTAGATTATGTTGAATTCAAGGATCGAATAATAAAAGCACGAACAACCATGGAATTGATGAAGTGTACTAGCATGAACTATACCTTGGGTTGCTGCTCTCTGGATACAGCAATATGTAAGACAGTGTCACCGTTTTGGTCTTTCCAATTTAAGATTTCTATTAGATAAACTCGCTTAAGCCATCCAAACAAAACCTTGAATGCTTCGGCGTTGCCTCTCTTGATAGCAATGTGAACCGCAGTCTCGAATTGATTTGTCAAGTCTTCAATAGATGATTTGCAAGCATATAGGAATTCTGCTATGAGTTCCGAGAGCTCCACTCTCTCTAGATCATCGTCTCCTACTTCCCCAGCTACAAAAGACGGTGATCTTTTTGGTTTGATGATCGAGTTTTCGTCCAAACAAGCCAGTTTCATGTTATCATATGTAAGAACAACTGAAAACAGATTGACACTTCTATGGTTTCCGTTAAGATTGTTCTCGAGCCTCGAGAGCAAGAAGTTGAAGTTTTTGAATTTCCTTTCCAAGAACCGGAGGATTTTGAGCTAAAGCGAAGAATCACAGGGTGAGCATTTCTTTTCCATTAGGATGGAAGGATGATCATGGAGAAAAGCCCCTCTCATGTTGATATGAATTTAAATAAATGTGAGATTTTGACAAAGAAATTTGAAGCGATGGAAAATCAAAAGAATTGCATAAGATCTAGAATCGATTTCATCATACCAGAAAATTTACAGAATTAATTGACGAATTGATGTTGAAGTTTTGGTTGGGATCTTTTCCTAAAGCAAGAATATTTCGATTGATTTCGCGGAGATGGCTCTGAATTTCAAGAGTATTATGGTAGATTTGCCTTGCCAGACGACCAACATTTTAAAAACTCAAGGATGCTTAAGGTCTGGCTTTTTTATCAATAAAGTGAGAATGACGTGGGGACACCTCAAGTTTGGAATTATGCCTTTTATTGGATGAATTTAGGATTTTGAATTTTGATATTTGCTTCTTTAATCAAGATAGTTTAGGATGTTCATTTAGCATATAATAGTTGAAATTAATGTTTTTAATTTTTAATTTTTAAAATGCGCGAAGATATCTTTTCTTTGATTGGAAGATCCCACAGATCTAATAGTTTTTAAAGGTTTTGCTATGCTTCTGTTATATTCCTAGGATTTCTTTTTCTATTACTTTGTCGAGTAGTAAATTCTAGAAAAAAAAAGGGTTGCAATCTTGAATATTTGTTTTTGTTTTTGTTTTTTTTTGTTTTTGTTTTTTTTTTTTTTGACAATCTTGAATATTTGTTGTGTTTCATAAAACCACACAATTCACCCCTTTTCAGAGATACAGAAAATCGAGATATTTCTCTCTTAGCTTAAGGTGTACATACGTTTCGGCATTCATATTTTCAATTCGCCACTTAGTGCTTTTCGTTTCTGCTTCTGTCATTGTAATGAAGTTTTATTAGGGAAAAAACTCCCTTAAAGGTCTTTATGGTCTTTAAGGAATTAATAGGTAAGTCCATTGCTTAAAACTAATGAGAAGATTGTCCATTGCAAACCTCAAGGCTACGAACGCAGATTATTTGCACACGCCACAAGAGTAGTTAAAGTAAACACTACATGCGAACTAGTCCTTTGATCCTAGGATGCAGCTGAGCCATCTCCTTGTGGCATCAACTTGGGATAAAACTCAGATGTGCATTAGCTACCGGATTAGGGGAATTCAATTACAAGGAAAACACAGTAGGCAGCGCTTATAAGAGTCAAAGAGAAGGAAACGGTGCGAGTGCGGGGCAATAGTGAAAAAGCAGCGACCCCGATTGAGGCGACGCAAACGAAAAGAGCCGTGCTGTTGAGATATATGAAAATATATAGATTGGAGCCACTCAATATAATGTTTCCGGCTTGATTTGGCTTTTCAACGGCAATGCCGCTGGAATTGGCAGTAACAACAAAGGAATTGGCGTGAGAATTTGAAGAGGAATTCTGCCATTATCCCCCGGAGGACTGAGAACGGCTTGGTATGTGGCGGTTGCAATTAAGGTAGCCACTATAAGGATTATGTTGTGAGTGGCCTCATCTTGGATGCCGAAAACATATGAGTACTTCTCATAGACAGTAAAGTTCCTTGCTAAAAAGAACTGTGATAGAGACAGGGTAGAAGTGGATCTTCGTCCTAACCTCCTCGCAACATCTTCATCAAATGGAGCACTCACTTGGAAGATGTCCAGAGCTGTTGTATTCAGGAAGTTCTTCACATTTACATTCGCATGTCCAATCGATAGCTTGATGATCTGAAAGAATAGCTAATACTTGAATTGCTGTTGAAAAGCCAATTCCTCCGTCAAGGCCGTGATGAGCGGGGGGGCACAAGAGGAGTCAGGGCTGTGTTGGCCGTCGGGTCAAATCCGGGTCGGAGCCAATTCGGGCTTGGCTCGCCGGTGGACAAGTTGGTTGGGCCAATTGTTGTTTGATATAAGCTTAGTTTAGTTTGTGGGCCGGGCTGTTGTCTGTTAATGTTTAGTGGTTGGGCTAGGTTGATATCCCAGGCCGGGCTTAATGTCCATTTTTTTTTTTTTTTAGATTTGTTTTTTGGGGTGGCCTGACTAGGCTCAGATGAGCCTAGTCCAGCCATGGACCTGAGCCAGTCCTGACTCGGGTCGGATGCGGAGGATCCGTAATATAATATCAATAAAATTTAAAAATCTGAAAAATCTCGGAAAAAGATTTTATTTTTTCTAAAAATTAGGAAAAAGCTTAGAAATTAGATCTTGAGGGATTTTCTTTTAAAACGTGCCATAGTCTTTGATCAATTTTATTTTATTTTTTCATTCAAAATTGAACGAGCCCTTAAAGCTGTGATTTGTTTTTAAGGACAAATAGTACCTCATTATTTGTGCATTTCTATTTCAATTATTATTTGATAAACACTTTCAAAATATCGATTAAAAACCCTCATAGGAGAGCCCATGCTTAATTGAGTGCCTTGGGCACGCCTTTAAGTTATGCCCCTAAATTTATGTCTTTTCCTCTTCGGACGGAAAAGTTAGATGGTGGCAACTATATTCTGTGGTGGTAGCTATATTCTTAGTATATCTCTTTTTTTTAAAAATATACAAAATCAAGATATGTCGCTCCTTGCACTTGTGCATGTATGCTTTGTGCGTCCATCTCGCACTTCATTTTTTAAAATTGAATAAGGAAAAAAGCTATTCGAAGTCCTCAATTCAAGCAAGAGTAAAGGTCTCCAGTGACAAATGAATCAATGGATGTCTCCATTACAGGCAGCAAAGTTGGATTCTTACAAACCTTAAAACGAGAAACATAGATTAGATGCCCCAACGACAAGAAGTGTTAAAAGTAAATAATACTTGTGAAATTAGGACCCTTCAATCCTTGACTCGTCTCCACGTCGCGTCGATTTGTCGTGGATCTCCTTTGAGCTTTATCGTCACGTATAATAAGAGACTAAACCAGGCGAGCCAAAAGAAAAGGAAAGCTGTTACTAGAACAAAACCTGCCTCGTTATTGGTTTTGGGAATTTGGAGTGTAAACGTAACCGAGTAAGAAAAGCAGAGACACATTATAGGCAAAACGGCGGAACTGGCGAAATGGCGGTCCTTTAGTGTTAAAGAGCAGGCCCCGATTACGGCAATCGAGACGAAAAAAGCCATGCTGTTCCACATCGTGTATACAGATAGTTCATCACCACTTAGGATCAGGTCTCCAACTCGATGCGGTTTTCCAAGAGCAATGCTGCTGGAATTGGCGGTAACAATAGTGGAATTGGCTTGGGGATCTGGAGAGGAGTCTTGCCAATATCCCTTCGGAGGAGCAAGCGCAGCTTGGTAAGTTGCAGCTGCAACTAAGGTTGACACTATAAGCACTGCTTCGCGACTGGAATTATCTCCGTTGCCAATCCAAATTCTGTACTTCTCAAGGAAGGTTAGTTCCGTGCTATAAAACTGTGATAGAGAAATTATAGTAGTAAAACGTATTTTTTGACGTCCTATTTGGCGAAACCTCTCCACAACATCTGGATCGCCGCTGGGATTCGCTTGGAAGATTTCCAGAGCTGTGTTACCTTGAAAGTTCTTTACATGTACGGTCGTATATTCAATCAAGAGCTTAATGATCTGGAAGAAATGCAAAGGGAACAAAATGAAGTATGGTTTCCTTCAGTTTTCAATCACTGCTCTGTCATAAGCTTTGCTATTGTGCATAAAGTGAGCTCATGCCAAATAAATATATAAGTTTGACGATGCTAGTGATGCAACAACGAATGTACAAAGGGAAAAACCTTATTTATTAAATGCAAATTGTATGAACCAATATAATGAAGTCCACAATCTTTTTCAAGAAGTGCAATTTAATCTTTTCACTTGGAAATTATTCACATGATAGTTAGGATGATGGCCCGAATGATTATGATTTTTCATTAAAGTTTGGGACTTAATAACATTAACTGAAAGGCTTGGGATTTAATTATATTTTGTACAAATGGTTTTGGCTATGAAGAGAAAGACTACCTTAGACAGGTGCGTGCGTGCGATATATATCCTCTATGCATGATATTCTTGTTCACAAATTGATTATCCTATTGTTGTGTTGGATAGTCCTTGTTAGGATCCATTTCACTAACTTCCATCTCGTACAATATCTTCGGGAGGACTGATTTTGAAAGAAGGAAAGAGATTTTGCTAATCCATAGGAAAGATGAAATGATAGAAAACAATGAATTAAGTAATCATCGTATTAGGTAGGAGTGACTGACACAACAAGTTGGAAGAAGTTACTCGTTAAAAATTATCCAACCTGAAAGAGTTAGAGCACACTAAAAAATTATTTTATTGGGGTTCAAAAAGAAACAATTCTAATCCTACCTTTTCTTTCCTTTTAATAAACTATAAACAAGGTGATCTCTCTATATCACTGCCTTTCTTTTCTTAATTTTCCTCTATATCCTCCAACCAAATCATTGTTAAGCCAATTAAAATAAACACAAATTGGAAGCAACAGAAGCTTAAAAATAGTTTTCCCACTTTTGAAGTGAAACTATGGGCTTGTTTCGATAAAATTGAAAAGTAAGCATTAGTATTGATAATCTCAAATGCTGACGATAGAAATAAAAAATTGTTTCTTGATAATTAAAAATACATAATTAAGTTTGATTTATTTCTTGATAATTAAAAATACATACTATCAATAGGTTTAACTATATAATTGGGAAGATTTTGATTACTATCAATTATATTGATTATTAGATTAAGTGAATGTTCTGGCTGAGTCAAGTCTTTTAAGTCATATACTAATACAAATTTAATCTCATTCATTGCCAAATTTGTTATTTCAAGCACTCAATTTAATTTTTCAAACATGCCGATATATGTGTATTAAATTAAACGAAAACAGTTAAAAACAATCCACATACTCATAATCACTATCTTAATATGAGTACTTGACTTTTTTTAATTATAAAAAAGCACTACTTGTTGATCTAATTTTTACAACCCATCTGAATGGCATAAAAAGTCTATTAGATTTTTGGATGGTGAGTGATTTGGAGAGAAATGAAATGATTAGGTTAATCACTAAGGAAACAAATGAAGATAAAAAGAATGCATCCACTTATGTGACAACTGCTCTGAATACTAGGGTAGAGCCAGCCCTCCCTTGACCAAGTGCATGGGCAAATTGTCAAAGAGAAGTGTAAGAAGAAGATTGGCAGAGACGGACCGAGGAGTAATAACCATCCCTCTTGATTCTTTCACTTCTCTCCGACAAAAGAAACTAAAAAAGATGGTCCCTTTCAAGTCTCCTCATTGAGAATGTTTTAAAAAACATTGACTTATTATCATTATATTTGTTCCTAGATAAGGTTGTGTTGAATTGAAGGATCAAACGATAAAAGCATGGATAACCATGAAATCAATAAACTATACCTCAGGCTGCTTTTCTGATGCAGCAATATGTAAGGCGGTGTCACCAAATTGATCTTTGTAGCGCAAGATTCTTGTCTGATGGACTCGCTTAAGCCATCCAAATAAAACCTTGAATGCTTCTATGTTGCCCATCCTGATGGCAATATGAACTGCAGTCTCACGTTGGTTCGTCAAGTCGTTGATAGACGATTTGCAAGCAAATAGGAATTCTGCCAAGAGTTCTAGGAGCTCCATGTTCTCTTGCTCATCATCTCCTATTTTCCCAGCTACAAAATGCAAAGGGGTGATCCCACCTCGTCCTCGGACTCGAATCAACTCGGGATCAAGGGTCATTAGTGCCCTCACAAGGTGATAATGCTTATTTTGCAAAGCCAAGTGCATGGGACTATAAGCCCCGCGATTCAGCTTTCGAGCGTACGATGGCTTCAAGGTGGCTATCTCCATTGCCACTTTAGTTTTTCCCTGGTCTACAGAATCGTGCAATGGAGTATTTGGGAAGGGGCACTTGGATCCTTGATCTAAGAGATATATGTCCCCCTCAATTAATCTGTATAGCTGATTAACATCATCAGCTGCTATTGCTTCTTGAAGGGCCATCGTTTGAGGAGGGGAAGCCGCTGGTGGTGAGGTTGCGGTGGAGTGGCGAAGATGAAGAATATGGCGTGAGGAGGGTGGGGGCTGATGGTGGATGATGGTGAAGATGGGATGATGATGGAGTGATGGAGGTAAATTATGGATGGTGTGATGCTGGCGTGAGGATGAATTGAGGGAAAACGTGTGGTAGAGAAAAGAAAGAAATGGAGGGGAGGGGATAAAGTTGACGATCTGGTGCTTGAGGTGAATGAATTACATATTTTTCAGGATATCATGGCATTTTGGGATTCATGGGATGAATTGACAGCTGTGGATAACAATCCTCGACAGCATCCTAAACCTTAATGGACCCATGGGATTGGCTTTGCTAGAGGGAATACTTGGATCTCTTGTGAAGGATGAAATGTAGCTGCGTCCGTATATTATCTTCCTTGAACTAGGTATGAGAAACCTGACCCAAAAGAAAAAACTAAGTACGAAAAAAATAAAATAAATAAAAAAGATGCAGGCTGGTTAACAGGTTTACCGTGAAATTGGCTGGTTAGGTTACAAGCTAGTTTTAGGGCTGGTGCGGTTTCTAGTTTCAAAAACTATCAGCTTTAATAGGATAGATTCCACATTTTCAGTCTGGAAGCTGTCTATCTTGAAACTAATCACTCCTAAATACTATAATAGTTCATTTTCTTTTTAATTACAAAGCTTTGAATCTTTTCGATCTTGAAACTAATCACTCCTAAAAACTATAATAGTTCATCTGCTTTTTAATCTCGAAGCTTTTAATCCAAAAGATTAAGGAACTCTCGTGAACTACGTATTATTTTAGAAAAAATAAATATAATCATAACACAAAATTATATGTTTACATCTAAAGACCTCATATCCTATGACCATTAAGACCTGACCTTTAGTTATAAAAGACCCATGATAGGAAAATGATAGTGAAAGGATGGATTTTAATGCATAATTGGAGAGACAGAAAGCGTGCTAAAGAACAAAAATGAACTGCATAAAAGCATCACTTGGTGAACTCTTTCATTGAGATGGCGGTTTGAGTACAGCGAACAGAATGCTTATGGCACCAACTTCACTGGCTCAAGACGACGAGGTGAGAACGTGAGACTAATTGTCATGCATATCATAAGAAGCAACTATCACGTTCAGGGAGTCGACACATGCAAAGTACTCTTTAAAAATATCAGTAACACTTAAGGACCAACCCTGCATCTCTAAACTCAAGTAAAGTACCAAGTCTGACAAGTGATGCTGGAAAGCCCAGAGGATATCGCTACTTGTTCTGCTAGAGGAAGCTCTACACACAATCAAATCCACCGAACTACTCTACACTGAGTCTGAGGGCAGCAAATACGGTAAAATTTTTAAAGAAAATCCTGCAGGTAACATTAAATACCAGGTGGTAATCAGTATCAAAGGACAAGCAAGAATGGAGAAGAAGCCATGACAGTCAATCAGCAACAGCAGTATCTTTGTGTAACACGTCGCCTGTTTGAGCTTAAGTAGTACAGCCATGGTGGAGCTTGTCATAAAGATTACCACCAAGGATTGTGACCATCACTGTTTGTCTTAAAGAGTTACACAAATTCGCCGCAAGTTTCTCTGTTTTAATGGATAACTTAGGAAATGTTACTGCAGATGTAAATCACTTCTTTCTTCACACGTACGTATGCAAATATACACAAACAAATCTTTTAGCTGGTAAATTCAAGGGAGATGCTTCTTCTTCTTCTTCTTGTTTTTTTTTTTTTTTACCTGCGCCAGTTAGAACGTGGCATCAAAGGCGAAATCTGTGAAGGCGGTGATTTTTGTGGATCGATGATCGAGCTGATGTGCAAACAAGCCAGTTTCATGTTAAACTCAATAACAACAACCAAAAAAAGATCGATACTCTTGTAATTCCCGTTGATAAGGTTGTTGTTGACCTTCAGAGCGTGTAAGTCGAAGATTTTGACTTTCCTTTTCAAGAATCGGATTTGGAGGATTTTGAGCTTGAGGAAAGATCTCAGGCTTGGGCATGTTTTCCATGACGATGGATAGATAATTTTGGAGAAAACCCCTCCCATGTTGATCTGTATGCAGTTGAGATACTGGCAGAGAAATTTGAAGCAATGGAAAACGGAAAAAATAATCGTAGATCCAAAATTGATTTCATTAGCACTGTAGAATTAAAGAATCAATTGTTGGCTGGATCTAAATGTTTGGTTGGGATATTTTCTTAAAGCTAGAAATTTTGATTCATTTTGCAGATATGGTTCAGAATTCCATGAGGATTGTACAAGGATGCTATATCAGATGACCGACATTATAAAAACTCAAGATCGAGTCTATTTTTTTTTTTTTAAATAAAGAGAGAATGTCGTGGGGGCATCTTAAGATTGGATATTTGATAAATGTGGTATTTTGAAATTTGATATTTCATTCTTTGATTAGGTTAGCTTGGGATGTCTTTAGAATAGAGTATTCGAAATCATTGTTTTTATTAATTTAACTTTCTAAATGCGTTATGATATTTCTTTTCTTTGATTGTAAGATGCCATAAGGACCTAATTTTTTTTTTTTTTTTTTTTTTTAGATTTAGTTACGATTTTGTCATATTATCCACATTTATTTTTTTCTGTTACATTATTGAGTAGTGAACTTCTAGAAAAGGGTCGTAAGTACATATTTTTGTCGGGTTTTATGGGATCGGGCAGTTTGCCTCGTTTCAAAATTATAGAAAATCGAGATGTTACTCTTCTCACATTTTTGTACTTGCAAATTTTGGGTATTCGTGTCATTCAATTCTTTTCGTTTCCATTGCGTCATAATGGAGTAGTATTAGGAAATCCAAATCCCGACTTCAAGCAAAGATTAAACGTCTATTGGCATTAAGGAATTAAAGGATGAGACCATTACATTCAACTAATAAAAATAGTCTATTTCTTGCAAGCCTCACACGAGACAGGAATAGTTTTTTTTTTTTTTTTTGACAGAAACCAACTAATATATTGATCAGAATGGGACTTTACACCCTGCAGCTGAAGCATCCGAATACACTAAATCTAGCAGTACAAACGGAGGAGAGAAGTTCCAGTTGAGGGCCAAGTTAGCTAATTAGGCTTTCGCAACCCAGTCAGCCACTAGGTTAGATGAGCGTCGATAGTGACGCAGACAGAGGTGAGAGAAGTTGGATAGCCAAAAGAAAGTCTTGTCTATCACAAGTCGCAGCTCCCATGGTGGCAATCGTATACCAAGCGCTATCTCGACGAGCTGAAGGCAGTCGGAGTCAAGTTCTAGTGGAACTTCTTGAAGCCTCGTCGATGAAGATGTTGGAGGGTGAGATTGAGCGCCTGGAGTTCTGATTCAAAAGGTGAGTTCACTGGAAAACTTCGTAAAAAGACATCAATAAGACGACCTTGATCGTCTCTGCAAATACAGGCCATGGAGCCTTCAGGTTTACCCGGTCGATAACTGCCATCAATATTACATTTCAGGGCACCCTTTCCCGGAGGTCGCCAAAGTTGATCTGGCTGAAGAAGATCCAAGCCAGATCGTGGTTGGGATGCAGCAACAGAGAGCTTGTAAGATCTGGTTTGTGCCATGGCCGTATCGACAACAAGGGAAGGGTTTGTATGCTGGTTTCGAAAGACCAAATTATTTCTATTCCACCAGATTTGCCAAAGTAAATTTGCAACAACCTCTACACCAGGTGAGTGATCAGGTAAAATCACCTTTTCCGTTAACCACCAGTTGATACTGGGAGCTATGGTAGCTGAAGACAATAAATCAATCTTCGAATTTGACCAAATAGCTCTAGTCCAGGGACATTGAAGAAAAAGGTGTTCAATGTTTTCAAGGACAGATTGTTGGCATAGAGGGCATGAGGGGTCTAGAACGATATGACGGTGAAACAGGTTATCGCGGGTTGCAAGGGCATTCTGGCAGACGGACCAGAGGAAAGTGCGGAGTTTGGGGAGAGTCCTCATCGACCAGATTTTTTGCCAGAGACTATGCAAATTCAAGCAAGCAAGCCACCGATGCGTCTCCTTGTGGCATCAACTCTGTATAGGACTCGGTTGTGCTTCTGCCACACGTAGGAGGGGAGGATGAACATGGTGAGTAATGAGCACTCACAAAATCCAGATAGGATCCTTCCTGTGACCTTATCGGATTTCGGTATTCCGATTCCAACAAAAATAAAGTAGGCAGTGCTAAGAAGCCATAAAGAAAAGTAAACCATAACAATGTCGGGTAATAGTGTAATAGCGGTGATCCAGACTGTGCCGACGGAAGCGGTAAAAACTACGCTATTGAGGATTATAAAACACAACAGCTTCAAGCCGCTCAAGATAAGGTTTCCGGCTTGATATGGTTTTTCAATAGCAATGTTGCTGGCATTGGCGGAAACGATAGTGGAATTGGCTGGGTGATTTGAAGAGGAATCTTGCCAGTATCCTCCCGGAGGAGTGAAAGCGGCTTGATAAGTGGCAGTCACGATTACGGTAGACACTACAAGGAGTATTTTGAGAACATTTGCATTTTGGGTACCAAAATACCCTGCATACCTCTCAAACATAGTTAGTTTCATGCTAAAATACTTTGATAATGAGAGGGTAGGAGTAGAATGTCTTGCTTTTTTTTTCTTGTTGGCGTAACCTGTTCTCAACATCTAGATTGTGATTACGATTGTCTAGGTAGATTTGCAAAGCCGTCTTCTTTTCTAAGTTCTTTGCATGAACTTTCGTATGCCCAATCAATAGATTGATGATCTTGATCTGGAAGAAATGCAAACAAAACAAAATGAAGTATGTATCCCTTCAATTTCAATCACTGCTTTGTGACTAAGCTTTATCATTGTGCACAAAGTGACCTCATGCCATATAAGTTTGAATGATGCTAGGGATACATTTACAAAAGGAAAATGTTTACTAAACCTTATTTATTAAATGCCATCATTTCAACCAATGTAATGAAGTCCCAACTCTCTTTCGGAAAATGCGATTTAATCTTTTCACCTGAAATTATATATGTCATAACTAGAAATTGCCCATGTGAGTAGTACATTGAAGAATTTTGCAGAAGGGAGCATCCAAAATATCATATTTTCCTATTAGTTGGGGGCTTAATTAAGCCAATTGAAGATTTATGATTAAATTACATTTTACAAAAGAGTTTTTTTTTTTTTTTTGCTTTGAAGAGAAATACTACGTTAGATAGGTTTATTTATATCCCTTTATGCATGAGATTCAACTGAATAGGAAGAAATTCTAACGTCCATGAAGGGATTATTTTATGGTCATGTGGGATTGTCCATGTTAGCTTCCATGTCATTAGCTTCTACCTCATAGATGGACTGATTCCAAAAGAAGAAAAGAGATTTTGCTAACCCTATATATTATATTATATTATTTATAATTATTTTATATATTCAAACCTAAGTAAAATGTCTGTTATATTATATTATATTGAAATGCTCTATCAATAGCACTAATAGTAATTTCAATTTGAAACTTTTGTTGCGTATTAATTATGTGTCGTTTATTTTGTTTTCAGGTGTTTAGAAGTTCAAGTGAATTAACAAGATGTGAAGTTATATGTCCATGGTTTATATTAAGTGTTTTGAATTTTTTATGGTTTAATTGTATTTTACTAATGAATTTCAGCTACACTTTGCTTTTCAATTTGTGTCAAATAGTAGAAGTTTTTGAAGAGTAGAGTAGTACTGCAATTGCTACGATGATTTGCTAGTCAAGTGGTGTGAAACTCATTTTTTGGTTGAGTGGACTCTACATGATCAAATGCAGGAAAACGCTTTTGCATATGGTGTTATGAATATTAAAGATAGATGATTACAAGAACTTTTCATCTTGTCCCATATCTCGATGAGCGGTTAGCAGGTACGAAATTTCTATTATTGTGTCATCTTAAATTTGCTAAATATGTATTAGTATTTATAGTTTAGTTGTACAATACCACATTATCAACGGATGTGTAATTTGAATTTGTAGGTTTGTTTTTTTATGGAGTATAAAAAATAAGACAAAAAAATTATCGATTGGTCCTGGGTTGACCCTGGAACCGGACCGAACCCATTGGGTTGGTCCAGTCCTTGGTCCTAGGCTCAATAGGGTCGGTTCTCGGTCCTAAAAATTGAGGACCGACACTGTATGGGTTGGTCCTAGGGTTAGGGGATGGCCCGGACCAACCCAGACCATGCTCACCCCTAGTTACCGTTTTGGTCTTTCTAGTTCAAGATTTCTGTTAGATGAACTCGCTTAAGCCATCCAAGCAAAATCTCAAGTGCTTTGGTGGTGTGCTTCTTGACAGCAACGTGAACTACAGTCTCGCATTGGTTGTCAAGTCTTCAATGGACGATTTGCAAGTAGATAGGAATTCTGCCAGGAGTTCCTGGAGCTCCTCTTGATCCTACATTATTTCCCTATCTACAAAATGTAAAGGGGTGTACCCATCTCGTCCTCAAACTCGGATCACTTCAGGGTCGAGAGTCATCAGTCCCCTCACAGTGTGATAATGCTTATTTAGCAAAGCCAAGTGCATGGGGCTATAACTATTACGATTCAGCTTTCAAGTGAACGACGGCTTCAAGGTGGCTATCTCCATGGCCGCTTTAGTTTTTCCCTACTTTGCGGCATCGTGTAGTGGAGTATTTGTGAAGGGGCCTGCATCATCTAAGAGATTGTTTTCCCTCTCAATAAGCTATATAGCTCATCAACATTATTAGCTATTATTGCTTCTTGAAGGGTCATTGTTTGAGGAGGGAAATGTAGTAGGAGAGGGGATTTGCTCGGTGATGATGATGGATGGAAGTAGGAGTGGCGAACTTGCATAATAATAAATGGCGCCATAGTCAACGTAATTTAATAAGGCGAGTCATTGTTTATGATTAATAAAGTAGGAACAACACAACTAGTTGGGGATCTTTCACTGTCGGATAAATTATATGCAAAGTTTCACAATATGGGAGCTCAGTCAGCAAGATAATTTAAATTAATCGAAGAACTCTAATTAATCCTAGCCCAGTATTTGCGGTCTGATCTTTTTCGATTTTTATATCGTTCGGTGTCATTTCTCCGCAACTACACTGAAACCATGAAGTAGTGAGGAGTAGCAACTGAGGCATCTCCATAAATCACAACTACACCCACCCGCATTGCAAAGATGGTATCTACTTAAAACTATGTGAAGCATACCGATTTCATTGCTCGAATTTCACTTACAGTGAACTCAATAATCTGATTAGAGCTTAATAAAACTTTGACTATTCAATTGACTAAATCCCCAAATTTAAGCCATTTTTCTGCTCTTACCCCCTCTATGGTCATAAAGGGCCTGCATGTTTGTGTTTCTTTTTTTGTTCATGAACAGATATTTTGTTTTTTTATTCCCAAGAACAAAAAAACCAGAAACGCGTTTGTTTGCGTTTTTGTTCAAAATCTGTTTTTTTGTTCCCGGAACAAAATTGGAATAGAAATAAGAAACAAAAAAAAATTGTTTTTTTGTTCCAAAAACACTTTTGAAGAACAAATTTTCTCTCTCCTTTCTTTTCTTCTCTTTTTTTTTTTCTTCTTCTTTTCTTCTTCTTTTTTCTTTGGCCGGTCGCCGGCTTCGGCCATGGTCGACAACCGGCCGTCGAGGGCCGGCGACCTCGCCGGAGGGTTGCCGGCCCCTGGCGAGGCTCGGCCTCGCCTTAGTGGGGCGAACTCGAGCTTGCCCAGATCCAGCGAGGCTGAGCTCGGCCTCGCCGGCTCTGGGCAAGCCCGATCTCACCTAGTCAAGGCGAGGTCGAGCCTCGCCAACGCGGGGTGAGGCTCGACGAGCTCAAGCTTGCCCAAATCTGGCGAGCTTGAGCCTAGCCACCCGGCGTGAGGCAAGGCTCGACGAGCTCGGGCTCGCCCAGATTTGGCGAGCCCAAGCCTCGTTAGTGGCTAGGCGAGCTCGGCCTCGCCGGATTTGGGCGAGCTCAAGCTCACCCAACCAAGGTGAGGCCGAGCCTCGTCCAACCATGGCGAGGCTCGGCCTCGTTAGGGGCCGGCGAGCCTCACCGTGACTAGGCGAGGCCGCCAGCCAAAAGAAGAAAAAAAGAAAGAAAAAAAGGAAAAATAAAATAAAAATATTAAAAAATTAAAAGAAACAAAAAAAGAATATAAATTTACCAAACGTGTTTCTATTCATTTTTTATTCCCGGAACAAGTTTATCAAACTCGTCTTTATGGTAAAAAATTATTCCCCAGAGCAGAAATAGTTTTTTCTATTTCTATTCCCTGGAACAATTTTTGAACAGAAACATAAACAAACGCACCCAAAGATTATATCAATATCTATAAACTAATGACTCATTAGTGGGTTCTTCGTAACTTGTTCCTCTTTAACACAATTGGCAATTGAGTTTCCCATAATCATAAATTAGATGGATGCTATTAGGAGAAAGCAATCGGATAAGTTCAATCCGAGAAATAGCTAGTCACATGAGAATCGGTTTGATTTTCAGATAAAAATATTGAGAATGGGTCTTGATTAATTTGATACCCTGTTGAGGAATGTCCGATGAAGGTAGCTGAATGCTCTTCAACTTTGCCTTTGCAGGTACCAAATCAGTTGCTTTCATTGCTGGGTTGACAGAGTTCAGATGCGAGGAAGTCCCTGGGGGTAGAACATGGGTCGAAACAGGGGCCTCTGATGCAGGAATGGGAGGGAGAGCTGGGATAATGGGCTGCATAGCTGGAGGGGTTTCAGGTATTGTCTCTTCCATATGCTCTATAGGTGCTATAGGATGGTAAAAAACATCCTAATAAGGGCTAAATTGTTTAACCTCTGCTCTTAGCCACGGGCCATAGATCATTGTCTCGCGGCCTTCAAATTGTGCTTCCTCATAAAGGTAATTTTTACATGAAGCGGCATAATGACCAAGCTTTCCACAAGAATAACAGTAGTGAGATAGTTGCTCATAACGAAAATCTAGCCATAGGGGTTGTCCTTCGATTCTTATAAGCTTTCCTGACCTTAAAGGTGCTTTCAGGTCTAATTCTATTCGAACCCTCCCAGATGTATCAAGTTTCACTTCTAGAACTCATCCCACCTGTTGCACAGCTCTTCGCAAAAGCGGTGGAGTGGTCCACTCCAAAGGTAAGCCTATCACATGCACCCATAATGCGCACTTAGAAAAGTCGTAACAGTGTAAAGGAGTATTTGGTTGCCATGGACGCAGATAGACCAAATGACCTGAGAATAACCAAGGGCTGCCCTCTAATATGCGCCTTTTTTTCCATTTCAAATCGAAATTTAATGATGTACAGCCTGCCATTACTAGGAGAAATCTCAACTTGATCAACACGCCACGCTTTCTTCATCGCAACTTGAAAAGCAGATAAATTGACAATAAGATTTGTGAAGATATTACCAACCAGGATAAGGCGACAGTCCTTCAGTTTCTTTGATGCATGTATGTCATCCCAAACCTCCAACTCCTGTTCCGAACACAGACGTCCCGGATGATGACACAACGAAGCAATTTGCGAGGTATTGTCGCTTTTGTCCATAGCCCAAATGTAGCAGGAATTCACTAACATGGGTTAATTGACAGGAACATGGTACATAAAGCAAACCTTCCGGGGTTGCATGTCCTGGATCGCATACATGCAACTCTGAAATTGCGAAATCAAGTGAAATTGAGAAGACCAGCAGCAAACAGATGGGGGTGAGAAGAGGAGAAAGATTGTGATGACTACAGGGGATGATAGAAACTTCGCATGCAAGGCAATCCACAAAGACAGGGATCAGCTATGGTGGAATTTGAAGTAAGCAGAGGTGGTGCAAACAGAATGAGAAGTGCAGAAGGATAACTGAGAAGACGGAAGACATTGGGGAAGACTCAAGCATGACGCGAGGAGAAAATCTACCATAAACGAGAGAAAAATCCCATCGTTGCTTTGCTGAAAACCAATCGATTTTACTGAAAAACCGGCCTTCCAAGACTTAGCTAGGGTTGAACCGCTTTCAATTGATTCACTGTTAATCCCAAGTTGATCTCTTACTCTTGTGTCAGATGCCTTGCCCCTCTCTCTCTCTCTCTCTCTCTCTCTCTCTCTCTCTCTCCTTTCTCCCTCTCTTATTTCTCCTTCTCAGTTACTCGCTCTCCTCGATCTCGACTTCATTCGCGATTCGCCACTCTCCTCTCTACTCCGAGGTACTCTCCACGTTGGGTTTCGTTTTCGATTTCTTCGTGGAATGACATCTGAGCTAAATTTCCTCAGCCATCTTCGGGATAATCCCCTGAATCCATCTGAGGAGCACTAGTGTGGTCGGGGTAAGTCAAGATTTTATTCAGTCAGTAGTGATGTCATATGCCCGAGGGTTTTTTGGATTATAGCATTAAAGCTGAAGAACTCTTGCCACTGTTTTTTTGGTGGAAAGGAAAATATTCATTTCGCACGAAAGAGAGATGCATAATTTCAAGACAAAATCATACCCAGAGAGTTACCGTCTAGTGAAAATCTAAAAAATGAATCAACTTGACTTGCTCCTTTCATAAGAATGGATTTGTCATAGCATCATAGCACAATCGACAGCCAATCGCTGAAACTCGCATCATCATCAATGCTGAACATATGTCAAGATCTCCCTTTCTAGTAGCTACATGCCAAAATGCAGTACGTGTCTAGGTTCAGGGTTCCCAACACTATTACTGTACAGAGAAAACAACAGCATCGATAAATTGAAAGAGCACAAATAACACCTTGTAAATCCTAGATCTATATCTAGATTGGGATAGAATAACACCAAAATCCAAATCTAACTCTAAATCAGGAAAGTGGAGTTGCAAAATACATATTAATCGATCATAAAATCACATTTAGATAAGTCCATTGTGTTACAGGAGAGAAGTAGACTTGCAGAGCGCTCGACTTTCTAGAGCAAACACCTAGAGTCAAAGCAAGCAAGCAGATCTGGAGAGAGCAGATTCTTCCAAGACACTCGCGCTTCGATCTTTAGAGCTCACAAGGACAAAACTCTCCTCTTTTGTGTAGGAAATCGACAGCAGCGTCCACAAAATCATTGAAGAAGTCTTAAGGAGTGAAAATAGGGCTTTTCTTACCCGAAAAAGCAAAAAAAAAAAAAAAAAAAGTGACCAAAATGGCTTTTCTTTTGAATGAGGGTCATTGTTTATGATTTATCCCGTGGGAACAATTAAACTGGTTAGTGGGTCTTTTTCCGTCACACAACTTGCATGCGAGAATTCCCAACTCGTGAACCAAGATAATTTACATTGATCGAAGAAGTCTAAATTCCAAAGTCAATAAGGTTTTGTTTGGCCACTCGAAGACTTAAAATCTAGGGGGTGGGGGGGGGGGAGGGGAAAGAACTCCAATCGATCGGTTGACTTCCAGCATCAGAATTCTTATCGTCCTCACATTTAAATTAATTACCGCCTTCGCATACCATGGTGGGTGTAGCTTTGATTTATCAAGATAGCCTCATCCGCTACTCCGTGCAATTTCATGTAGTAAAAGAGAAATGAAGAAAATTATTCAAAAAATCTTAAATTGTTATACATCAATCAATTTAGAAATTAAAAAGAAAAAATTGTCAATGTCAACGCTGGTCGTCCACTAGTTGTGCCTTATAGGACAGTTGGCGTCTACTTCAGCAAATTAGGGCAAAATTAGCTAAAATGACTAAATTAAAAATTTTATGACTGAGTGGCCATCCGTGTGTATAATAGGTTTTGGATTCTTTTGGTAATTTTCCTAAGAGGAATGACACCCAAGGTACCAAAAATTCAAACCAAAAATTTTGTGCTTAGGATTTATCAGACTTCTTCAATTAATTTAAATTATCTCGACGACTTGGCTTTTTTTTTTTTTTTTTGTCGGTCATATTCTATTCGTATTCTAACTCTCACTCTTAGCCTTTTGCTCTATCTCCTTGCAGGGTATGGGAGTCGAAATCCATTCCTGAAATTAAATCATCTCCATCCCCACTCCTTGAGAAGGTGGGGATTCGAACCCCCCACTTTCCCCTTCCAAGTTGGAAGGGTGGCCACTGGGGCAAAGCCCGAGTGGTTGACGACTTGGCTCACGTATTGGGAAAGTTCGCATGTAGGTTGTTTGATAGAGAAAGACCCACCAGCCAACGTCATTGATCTTACGGGATAAATCATGAACAATGACCCAACTTCAAGTAGTTTGGGGAGAAATGACACCCAACAATATTGGAAAAAAATAATTCTGATTACAATTAATCAACTATCCAAAACTCTTGTTTCTACACTTATCCCTGTTAAAATCCAACATCAATAAACCAATGAGTTATTGGTAGTTTTTCGTCACTCATTCCTCTTTAATGAATTGGCAATTAAGTTTTCGTGATAATAAATCACACGGCTGCCATAATAATAGTCCACTTACTATTAATCTCAAAGCTTTTAACCCAAAAATTTCAGGAATTCTCTCGGGAATTATAATTACATATTGTGTTTAAAAAATCAGAATAAAACCACACTGCAAAATTAGATAACATGGATACCAGCTAATTGTGGGGATGGGTTATTCATGTAATGTAGCTGTGAAACGAGAAAGATGAACACATTTATCTTAATAAAGGTGACATATTTATCACAGATTTATAATATAGCTACCGGCTAATTTCTGTACCTGATCTCTTTCTTCACAATGAAGACAAAGAAGCAACATCGAACTAAAGCCAAACTTGGAAGAGAGCATTGATTCCTCTTGGCCAGATTTGCCGAGATCCTTTCTCGCAAGGGGCAAAGGAAGAATTGGAGGAAAGTCGGCAAAGCCAAACGAAATAACAATCGATAGTAAATTTATACAAATTTAATAATGTTTAATTAAATTAATGTAGGTTAATATGATAACATTTTCGATCTGATTTAAAAAATTCTCTCTCCTAGCTGGCAAATGTTGATGTACGAGTGGATTTTCATGATACATAAGAGAGTCAATGCCAAAACCACCTTATCACGGGGGCCACTGACAAAATTTTACCAATTAAAGATTTTTAACGGACTCGGCGTCTGATTTCTTATTTAAAACGATCATTGATTGAGGCATAATAATGCCGTTGGGGCCACACGCTCTATCGCTCATTTTAAAATTTTGGTCATGGCGTCCTTGCACTCGAGATGCATGTCGATGAAAGTTTGCCAAGGGATGATACAAATATTACAAGCTGAGAAAGAAAAGATTGTCTTGATATGAGTAAAAGACGCATGATGGGAAGTGATAGTGAAAGGATGGTTTTTAATGCTCAGCCGGAGGGACAGACAGGGTGCTAAAGAATAGAAATGAACTGCATAATAACCTCACTTAGGGCAAAAGAACGCTTCAAGTGCCATAACTTTGTCCAAAAGGACACTTAGGGCGCGCATGGTAAAATTTCTGAAACAGAAATTGATTTCTGGCCAGAAATCAATTTCTCAATTTCTATTCCCCGGACAAATTTCTGAGCAAAGAAACCCGTTTGATAACAACTCAAAATTTCTATTTCTGAAACAGAAATCCGTTTGATAACAGAAAAAAATTTCTATTTCTAGGAATAGAAATTGATTAGATAACAATATAGAAAATTCTCAAATATAAAATAATGGCCGAAATAATACTAAAATAATATAGAAAATCATCAAATACAAAAAATAATCGAAATAATACTAATACATTAGAAAAGTTGAAAATACAATTTCATGGAATTTATATTACATGTGCTTACGTTTCCTATTACGTAATATTTTCTTTCGAAAAATAAACAACGTGGCAAAAAAAATTGAAATTCAATTGTAGTGAATATGTCGTTGTGTTTTTGCCGAAATTGATTTTACATTAATCAAATAAGTCTAATGATAGCCATGATTATAATAGTCTAATCTCCTAAAAAAATCCTAACTTCAAGTCTAATTCCAATTTCTTTCCAAATTTTGTTAAAAATATCCTCACCGTGTTCAAAAATTGTCACCAATTTTTTTCAAAATTATCAACACTAGGATTATTTAAAATTTTATTATCAAAATCTATATTTTCATCAACACTCTTACAAGAACAACATATTTCTTATTAGATCTCTTTTCCTTATAAAAGAAAAATCGGATGAAACCCTAATGATTTGATCCATTTTTACCGCCTTAATATGAAGTTTATGATTAAAAAAATAGTTAGCCAAATAGAGTCGTTGGCTGGCATACACGGAAGAGTAGGTGAAGAAAGACTCATTAGTTATGAATATGACCAATTGACTATTACCATGCATAAAATCTCTTACGTGCGACAAATGAAGCATTGTTCATTCAATTCTCACCATCTAGCCCAATGGTTAAGATTTTCAATCAATATTGATTAGAATGATTATATTAAAAAATCATTAAAATATTTTGGACTAAATTAACTATTTCTATTTCTATTTCAATATTAGTGATCTAAAATATTTTGGACTAAATTGAAAAGTTGAGAAAAAAATTTTCTATTTCTATTTCTATTTCGAAAGCGAGAAGCTAAAAATTTCAGCTTCGATTTCTTCGATTTCTCTATTTCTGGAATAGAAATCTGTTTCAGAAATAGATAAATCAAATTGCGTTACCAAACGGATTTCTGTTCCAAACCTGTTCCGGGGAACAGAGAAACAGAGAAATTGAGAAACAGAAATTTTATCATGCGCGCCCTTAAGTGCCATAATTTACGAAAGGTACACTTAAGTGCCACATTCGAAGAAAAACGGATCATTTGAGTGCCACTCCGGCCAAAGTCCGGCCAAAACGCCGACGTGGCATTTTTCTGGCGAAATGCGCCCAAAATGACGTCATTTTGCACGCTGATGTGGCCAAATAATGTAAAAACGGCGTCGTTTTGGACTGATGTGGTTAAAAAATAATAAAAAATTAATTAAGTTAAATAAAAAATTAAATTTAGTTAAAATATTTAAAAAATAATTAAAATTAAATTTAGTTAAAATATTTAAAATAATAATTTTAAAATTAAATTTAGTTGAAATATTAAAAAATTAATAATTTTAAAATTTTAAAAAAATTTAAAAGAAAAAAGGAAAGAGGGGGAGGTGGCTAAGGGGAGGGTCGGCCAGGGTCGCCGAACCCTGGCCAAAGGCCGACGACCCCGGCTGACTGGCGACGAGGGCCGCTGACCCTTACCGGATCTAGGCGAGGGCCACGACCCTCCCCGGATCTATGGCTAGTGGTGAGGGCTTGCGGCCCTTGCCTAGATCCGGCGAGGGTTGGCGGCCCTCGCTCGGCCAGGCCAAGGGCTGCCACCCACCGAGGTGACCCTCAGTGGGCGGCGGCCCTTGGGTCGGCCGAGCGAGGGCTCACGAGCCCTCGCTGCCGGTCGGCGGGGTCGCCGAACCCTGAAGGGCCCGGCGACCCCGGCCGACCCTCCCCTCGCCGTTGCCGGCCCTTCCTGGTGGCGGCGGGGCGGTGGCGGCAGCGGCAGAGGGTTGATCCCTCAGCCGCCTCCCCCCTCACCCCCTTTTTTTAATTTATTTTTATTTTTTTAATTTTTAATATTTCAACTAAATTTAATTTTAAAATTATTAATTTTAAATATTTTAACTAAATTTAATTTTAATTTTAATTTAATTATTTTTTATCACGTTAGCCCAAAACGACGCTGTTTTTGTATTATTTGGCCATATTAGCGTGCAAAACGGCGTCGTTTTGGGCTTGGTTCACCAAAAAAATGCCACGTTGACGTTTTGGCCAGACTTTGGCCGGATTGGCATTTAAGTGATCCATTTTACTCCGATTTTGGCACTTAAGTGTACCTTTCGTAAGTTATGGCACTTAAGTGTTCATTTGTGCAAAGTTAAGGAACTCTAGGGGTCCGCACGTCCCTCACTTAGCGAACACTTCCATGGAGATGGTTCCGCTCCAATGAACGAAATGCTTTGGGCACCAACTTCACCGACTTAAAATGACAAGGCGAGTGCATGAGAGGACTGTCATGCATATCATAAACAACAAAGGAATATAACGCAAATGGTCCTGAAATTTTGGTTTAATATGGAATGTGGTTTATGGATTTTTAATTTGTTTGATGTATTTTTGAACTTTAACCGAATGTGTAATATGGCTCATGAACTTTTAATTTGTTTAATATCGTCTATAAACTTTTGGAACCTATTCAAACTAGCCCCCTACATTATAAAAAAAATTGTCAATGTCCACGCCAGTCGTTCACTAGTTGTGCCTTATAGGACGGTTGGCGTCTACTTTAGCAAATTAGGGCAAAATTAGCTAGAATGACTAAGTTTGTAAATTGTCAAAAAATTTAGGACTAAATTAGTAAAATTAAAAGGTTTAGAACTAAATTGACAAAATTAAAATTTTTATGACTAAGTGGCCATCCGTACGTATAATAGGTTTTGGATTTTTTTGGTAATTTTCCTAAGAGGAATGACACCCAAGATACTAAAAATTCAAACCACAAATTTTGTGCTTAGGATTAATTAGACTTCTTTCTTCAATTAATTTAAATTATCTCGACGACTTGGCTTTTTTTTTTTTTTTTTTGTCGGTCCTATTCTATTCCTATTTTAACTCTTACTCCCTACTCTTAGACTTTTGCTCTGCCTCCTTGCAGGGTGTGGGGGTCGAAATCCACTATTGAAATTAAATCGTCCCCACTCCTACCCCATGAAAAGGTGGGGATTCGAACCCCTCACTTTCCTCTTCCAAGTTGGAAGGGTGGCCACTAGGGCAAGTTTGAGTGGTTGATGACTTGGCTCACGTATTAGGAAAGTTTGTGTCACGCCCCGATCCTCAGGCACGCACACATCCGTTTCACTTGGTCGATTTTATAATGCGATATCCCAAGATAATGTATCGTCGACCCTTTCATTTTTCAGCACATGCGGAAGCAGTTAAAATCCCCAGACAATAAAACGATGGGATAGAAAAGCAGGGCCATATTTTTCATATTGAAATTTATAACCAAACTTTTATACAAACCACAAATCACTTCATAACTATTCACATAAAAAAGGAGATCTCAAAAGAAGATAGGATCTCAATCCATCCAGACCGTACTCAAGGCCCCTCTCGGGACTATCTTCTTCTTCCAAAAATCCTTCTCTTCAGATCTCACCTCCGAGTTCTCCTTCTCGGATTTCTCCTCCTTAGCTCTTCAGCAGGGTCCTGAAATGGTTTTCCCCAAACTGGGATGAGACTACATATCAGCGAGTTCTACCCCACTAAGCCCGATTAGTAAACCATTATACTAAAGGCTGCCTAAACACGCACAGGACAGATGACTTACCTTGGCCTCAGATCCCACCTGCAAGTCAGTACAATTCACAATAGGCACCCATTTACTTAAAACAAATCAAACCAGTCGATTACATGTCATACAAATCAATCCCCACTATGGGATATTTAAAAGCTAGGCCACATGCATTCTCCAGGACGACTTTCCAAGTCTCCGAGCCACGTGCCTCAAACCTCGGACCCACGTGCATTCTCTAAGGCGACCTCTTCGCCAAGGTGGTACATCAAGCCACCGAGCCACGTGTCATTTTTACGATGCCCGGGCCCATGTGCATTCTCTAAGGTACTCGCTTACCAAAGTGACACATCAGATCACCGAGCCACGTGCCCTTTTAGATGGCTGGGCCCACGTGCATTCTCTAAGGTACTCGCTTACCAAAGTGACGCATCAGATCACCGAGCCATGTGTCCTTTTAGATGCCAAACTCTGTCACCGAGCCACGTGCATTTCCAGGACGACATACCGAATCTCCGAGCCACGTGCATTCTCTTAGGCGACCTTTTCGCCAAGGTGACATATTCAACCATTGAACTCACGTGCATTCTCCAGGTGACATTCCAATTCACCGAGCCCACGTGCCTCTTTCAAGTGGTTACCAATTTACTTTCAATATCGACAACCACTGCCAATGATTTCTCAATCAAATAATTAAATTAACTCAACAAAGCATTATAAATACTGAATAACATACTTGGCCATTTACCAATCAACAATTCAATCTCAATCAATTCCAATCAATTTAGGGTAAATCCCTAAAATATCCCAATTTATTGGGAAAGTTCGTGTCACGCCCCGATCCTCAGGCACGCACATATCCGTCTCACTTGGTCGATTTTATAATACGATATCTCAGGATAATGTATCGCCGACCCTTTCATTTTTCAGCACATGCGGAAGCAGTTAAAATCTCCAGACAATAAAACGATGAGATAGAAAAGCAGGGCCATATTTTTCATATTGAAATTTATAACCAAACTTTTATACAAACCACAAATCACTTTATAACTATTCACATAAAAAAGGAGATCTCAAAAGAAGATAGGATCTCAATCCATCCAGACCGTACTCAAGGCCCCTCACAGGACTATCTTCTTCTTCCAAAAATCATTCTCTTCATATCTCACCTTCGAATTCTCCTTCTCGGATTCCTCCTCCTTAGCTCTTCAGCGGGGCCCTGAAATGGTTTTCCCCAAAATGGGATGAGACTACGTCTCAACGAGTTCTACCCCACTAAGCTCGATTAGTAAACCATTATACTAAAGGTTGCCTAAACATGCATAGGCCAGAGGACTTACCTTGGCCTCAAATCCCACCTGCAAGTTAGTACAATTCACAATAAACACCCATTCACTTCAACAAATCGAACCAGTCGATTACATGTCATACAATTCAATCCATACTGTGGGATATTTAAAAGCTAGGCCACGTGCATTCTCCAGGACGACATTCCAGGTCTCCGAGCCACGTGCCTCAAACCTCGGACCCACGTGCATTCTCTAAGGCGACCTCTTCGCCAAGGTGGTACATCAAGCCACCGAGCCAAGTGTCCTTTTTTACGATACCCGGGCCCACGTGCATTCTCTAAGGTACTCGCTTACCAAAGTGACGCATCAGATCACCGAGCCACGTGCATTCTCTAAGGTACTCGCTTACCAAAGTGACGCATCAGATCACCGAGCCACGTGTCCTTTTAGATGCCTGGGTCCACGTGCATTTTCTTAGGTGCTATCTCACCAAAGTGATGCATAAATTCACCGAGCCACGTGCCCTTTTAGATGCCAAACTCTGTCACCGAGCCACGTGCATTCTCCAGGACGACATACCGAGTCTCCGAGCCACGTGCATTCTCTTAGGCGACCTTTTCGCCAAGGTGACATATTCAACCGCTGAACTCACGTGCATTCTCCAGGTGACATTCCAATTCACCGAGCCCACGTGTCCTCTTTCAAATGGATACCAATTTACTTTCAATATCGACAACCAATGCCAACGATTTCTCAATCAAATAATTAAATCAACTCAACAAAACATTATAAATACTGAATAACATACTTGACCATTTACCAATCAACAATTCAATCTCAATCAATTTCAATCAATTTAGGGTAAATCCCTAAAATATCACAATTTATTCAATTCCATACAACGTGGAGCTCAAATAAATAAACGGACTGTGCCACGATGATCGGCACAAGATTTTAGTCATCGGCCATCAAAATCTTAATTTCTGAAAAATAAATAAATAATTAATTAATTTCGAAAATTAATTATTAATTACTAAAAATTCAATTTAGCTCAAAATAAAGCCCGATTAAATAAACGGACTTCACCACGGTCATCAGCATAACTTTCCAGTTCCGGGACATCTCAGTTGAATTTTCGGAAAATAAATAATTATTTAATTTAATTCCAAAAATTAATATTTAAATACTAAAAATTCCACTTAGGCCTGAAATGCCTAATTGGAGCCCACTAAGGGTCGGGAAAAATTCCTGAGGCACTTCCAATAATTAGTAGACCATGTCTACTTGCTAATTACACATTCAATTTATCTAATTCGCATCACAATTGGCTAATAATTGCTAATTTATTCTAATCTAACAACCTAAACATAATTAATTAAATCTAAACCAACCTTAAGCATAATTAGCCAACTAATCCTGGATTAGTGAGATTACTCACCAAATCGCGCGCAAATCGGATCAATCCGATGGCGGCGACGCGAGGAACGATTGTTCCCAAAGCGACTCACGGATCCGAGGCCCGGAAACGGCCCAAAAGCGGGCCCGAAGTCGCTGAAACCCACTCCGTGGGCTTGCTGGACGGGGCTGATCGGGGCTGCTCCGGCGGCTAGGGCGGCGAGGGGAAGCCGGCGGAGGGCGAGGGGGACGCAGGGGAGGTCCGGCGGGGCTAGGCGGTGGCCGGAGGTGGCCGGACGGGGGCTGGTCGGTGCGGAACAGGGGCGAAACAGGGCTGGTTTGCACGGAGGAGGAACGCCTGGGCGCGCGCGGACGGCGGCGGGCGCACGGGAGGGTGGCTCCGGTGCGGTGGCGGGACGGGCGGCGACGGCTCTCGGCGAGCTGCGATCGTCGGCTCTTCTTCTGCTCCTGGTTCGCTCGCTCGGACGTGCGGAGGATGGAAGAAGAAGAAGAAGAATACGGTCACGTGGGGGAGGAGGAAAGAGAGGAGAGAGAAGAGAGAGATAAGGGTTGACCGGTCAAGATGAGGGGAGAGGAGAGAGAAGTCGGTGGGGGGAAAATCGCACGAAGGGGGAGGGAAAAAGGGGAGAGGAGAGAGAAAGAAAAGAAAAAAAAAAGAGAAAAAGGAGAGGAAAAAGAGAGATAAAGAAAAGAGAGAAAAAGGAGAGGAAAAGAGAGAAAAAGGGAAAGGAAAATACATATTTATTTATTTCAATTTTTCTTTTCTCTTTTCCTTTCCTTTCTATTTTCTTTTGGGCTTCAAAATTTTTTTTTTCGATAATTTCTTTAGTGAAATTTCGGACTCGTCAATAAATTGACGAGCGATGAGACATGATCCTAAAAATAAGAATTATGACGCGCTTAAAATTCGATTCCCGAAATCGAGTTCAATTTCGTGGTTAAAAATCGATCAGACGTGATTTTAGCTCAATCCAACCAATTAGGTAGCTTTTAGGGATTTTACAGCTGATACATCCCTTAACGGCTTCACCCAATAGGTTAGTTAACTCGTGAGTGATCAGCTCAGAGAAAAAGGGCCATAGGCACGTCGACAAAATGCCCATTTCACTTTATCGAAACGGGGTCGAATTTCAAGATGTCACAATTCGCATGTAGGTTGTTTGATAGAGAAAGACCCACCAGCCAACATCATTGATCCTACGGGATAAATCATGAACAATGACCCAACTTCAAGTAGTTTGGGGAGAGATGACACCCAACAATATTGGAAAAAAATAATTATGATTACAATTAATCAACTATCCAAAACTCTTGTTTCTACACTTATCCCTGTTAAAATCCAACATCAATAAACCAATGAGTTATTGGTAGTTTTTCGTCACTCATTCCTCTTTAATGAATTGGCAATTAAGTTTTCGTGATAATAAATCACACGGCTGCCATAATAATAGTCCACTTACTATTAATCTCAAAGCTTTTTAACCCAAAAATTTCAGGAATTCTCTCGGGAATTATAATTACATATTGTGTTTAAAAAATCAGAATAAAACCACACTGCAAAATTAGATAACATGGATACCAGCTAATTGTGGGGATGGGTTATTCATGTAATGTAGCTGTGAAACGAGAAAGATGAACACATTTATCTTAATAAAGGTGACATATTTATCATAGATTTATAATATAGCTACCGGCTAATTTCTGTACTTGATCTCTTTCTTCACAATGAAGACAAAGAAGCAACATCGAACTAAAGCCAAACTTGGAAGAGAGCATTGATTCCTCTTGGCCAGATTTGCCAAGATCCTTTCTTGCAAGGGGCAAAGGACGAATTGGAGGAAAGTCGGCAAAGCCAAACGAAATAACGATCGATAGTAAATTTATACAAATTTAATAATGTTTAATTAAATTAATGTAGGTTAATATGATAACATTTTCGATCTGATTTAAAAAATTCTCTCTCCTAGCTGGCAAATGTTGATGTACGAGTGGATTTTCATGATAAAGAAGAGAGTCAATGCCAAAACCACCTTATCACAGGGGCCACTGACAAAATTTTACCAATTAAATATTTTGAACGGACTAGGCGTCTGATTTCTTATTTAAAATGATCATTGATTGAGGTATAATAATGCCATGGGGGCCACACGCTCTATCGCTCATTTTAAAATTTTGGTCATGGCGTCCTTGCACTCGAGATGCATGTCCAATCCCTTGCCACGTGTATATTTTACGGTCGATGAAAATTTGCCAAGGGATAATACAAATATTACAAGCTGAGAAAGAAAAGATTGTCTAAATATGAGTGAAAGACGCATCATGGGAAGTGACGGTGAAGGAATGGTTTTTAATGCTCGGCCGGAGAGACAGAGTGCTAAAGAACAGAAACGAACTGCATGATAACCTCACTTAGCGAACACTTCAGTGGAGATGGTGGTTCCGGTACAGTGAACGAAATGCTCCGGGTACCAACTTCACCGACTCAAAGTGAACGAAATGCTTCAGGGACCAACTTCACCCACTCAAAACGATGAGGCACAACAAAGGAAAATAACATTAATAATCTCGAAATTTTAAATCAATATGTAATATGATTTATGAATTTTTAATTTGTTTGATATATCTTTAAACTTTAATTTAGTGTGTAATATAATTTATGAACTTTTAATTTGTTTAATATGATTTATGAACTTTTAGAATCTATTGAAATTGGCCCCTATACTGCATGAATTTTCAGGATGACATCGAACAAATTAAAATTTCATGAATCATATTACATTTGGCCAAAGTTCCGGAGAGCAGCGGATACAATGAAACTTATAGAGAAAAGTTATTAAAAAAAAAAAAAAAACTGCGGTTGACATCGAATACCAGGCGGTAATCAGTGTCAAGGAAAAAGCAAGGTTGGAGAAGAAGCCATGTCCATCAATCGGCAGCTGCAGTATCTTACTGAAGATCTCTGCTGGGCCATCACATTGCCTGTCTAAGCTCAACTAGTTCAGCCAGAACATCTTTCCGAGGCTCGGCGAGCTTGCTTTCTCTGAGCCTGCACCTCCGAGCCTGCACAAAACTTGGGCTCAAAACTTGTCCAAGACAAGTTAGCACTGATGATGACAAGGAGGCAGCTAGGAGGATAATACACCAAGAATCGGTTGCAAGTGGTAGAGGAGTCGTCTAGACGAGTTTCCTCTTCTAAGCACTTTAATAAGGAATCGATGAGTTGACAGAAATGAACTCGCAAAGCCGAATATAACAAGCAGACAATTAAGGCGGACATGACAAAATTTTTATTTCTCTCTCTCTCTTTGTTTTTTTCAATTTTCTGGAACAGATTGGAATAAAAATTCGTTTAGTAATACAATTTCATTTTTATTTTTGAAGAGATTCCTATTTCAAAAATAGGTTTGGAATAGAAATTAGAAGTTAAGATTTTTAGTTTTTTGTATTTTTGGGGCAAAAGTAAGAAAATAAAATTTGTTTTCATCGTTCACTCTCATCACCGATCGCTATCCATGGGATGCCAGATGTCCGTTGCCAATCGTCAAATGCTAGCCGCCACCCCTAGAAATAGAAATTTTATTATATTATCAAACGAATTTCTATTCCAAAAATAAAAATTTGAGTCATTGTTCTACATATTATTTTGTTCAGAAACTCGTTCAAAGAATATAAATTGAGAAATCAATTTTTGCTTGCTAGAAATTGATTTATGTTCCAGAAATTTTGTCATGTGCGCATTTAGGAGATAAGATAACATATACAGAGAGTTTTCTGATGCCTAAATTTTTTGGCACGCTAGAACTGTAAACAAAAATTCGAAACTTCAATAACCCTAGACTCCAAATCAAAGGCTCTGTCATGAAAAGAACCAAATGAATCCAAAACATAAAATGTTGACTCAAAGCTCGGAACTTGCATTCAATTCTCCTTGACCTAACTTTCACAACCTAGCTGAATGGCATAAAAAATCTATTATAAGTTTGGATAGAGTTATTTGGAGAGAAATGAATTGATTAATCGCTAAGGAAATAAGAGAAGATAAAAGGATGGATGAACCTGTAAAAACTGCATCGAGCCTGCTCTCTCGTGATCTTTTGCAGGAGAAAATTATCAAAAAGAGAAACTGGAAGTAGAAGTTTGGGAGGGAAGCAGTGATACCAATCCTTCTTATTCCTTTTCTTCCCTCCATCAAAAGAACCGAACAAGGTGATCCCTTGATCTTCAATCGGAA
Organism: Eucalyptus melliodora; assembly: GCA_004368105.4. Classification (NCBI taxonomy): domain Eukaryota; kingdom Viridiplantae; phylum Streptophyta; class Magnoliopsida; order Myrtales; family Myrtaceae; genus Eucalyptus; species Eucalyptus melliodora. Next base: position 39,451,644 of record CM023405.3, on the reverse strand, counting down.
GACTTGGACGTGTATTGATGTCCTTCCATCGATTCCTCCTTTTGTATCCTATGGGCTTCGTTTGATGCAAATGGGCATTTAGCGAGTCCACGCATTGATTAGAGTTTGATGATGGGCTTGGTGTGGGATGCATGGATCAAGCTATTAGACCAGTTCCGAATGCAATGGTCGAATGGGTTTCAAAAATGGTCTTTTTTTTTCCTCGCTTTTTCTTTTAACTCTTTTGTTGATCTTTCTCTTCATTTTATTCTACTTTCTACTATTTTTATACACATTTGATTTATGGATTAAGAATCAGGTGTCAGCAATAACATTTCGTCATCGTTCTGATTGCCACAAGACCACTACTTCAAAAAAGTAATTGAATTGATATGCCCTGGCTGAGGTTCACTTATGCGAAGTTTGCCTAGTTGTTTTAGCGAGTTGCAATAATCGCCAATCTGGAGGAACTTGACTGCACCTTTCCTTTTCTTTCGTTTGAATAGAGATTGCTGCGACCCTCCCCCAACTAGTGGACTATTTTAAGATTTGATTAATGGATTACTAAATTTAGACCTGATTCGGGCTCTTTTAAATTTATACCAATTTGCAACTTAGGTTTAATATTTAACATGTAAATCATTTTGATTTGGGAGGCATTACTAATCTATTTTTGGTAGGTTGATTGAAAACCCAAGTAAGGTGTGGGAGAATACTTTACTTTTACGAACCAAAGATTAAATGAATTCAAAAGCTTGATTACACTAAATTAATCTAATGCCCTTATGGTATCTTCTTTTATATTCAACAAAAGCATTTTTTTAGGCAACCTGGATTAATTTGAAGCCTAGCCACTAACATGTGGGGCGGTCATTTGAGCATGTAATCAATAAATTCATGCTCAATAAATCAAAACTATAAATAAGTTGCAAGAAATAAAGTGAAGATCTAAACATCACTTATTATTACTTTGTTTTTTTTTGGGGGGGGGGGGGGGGTGCGGTTTCTATTCATCTAACAACAAAGAGTAACCTATATGCAATGTATGTAATGAGAGCTTTTTTTTTTTTTTTCAGAAATATAGAAAACTAATAGATTTCCCTCTGTGCGTTTGGTGTGTCTACACTTCGCGCCCTCATCTTTGCGAGTTGCGTCTCGGTGCTTTTCATTCCACCGTCTCATTTTATAAAATTACATTAGGAAAGAGGCTATTCGAAGTCCCAAATTCAAGCAAAATTAAAGGTCTTCAGTGACCGAGGAATGGATGCACCAATATAAAGAGTCCGTTTCTTGCAAACCTGAAGATAAGAAACATAGAATGGATGCACACGCGACAAGAATTGTCAAAGTAAATAATACTTGCGAAGTACTTTCAATCCTTTGATCCTAGAAAGTTGCGACGCGCCTCCCTCGGGCATCGATTTGCGGTCGAGCTACTATGTGCTTCATCCTCATGCCCATGGGGAGACAAAACCCGGCGATCATAAAGAACATGTAAAGCGCAAATAGGGAATTTCCTGCCGCCTCATTGTTTTTGGGAATTTGGATCAAAGAAGACATACCGAAAGCACCGCAGAGAAAGGGTAGAGCGGAGAAAAACATAGGATTGGCCTCTACCGTAAAAGTGGTGATCCAGATTGTCAAAATGGAGGCGAAGAAGGCCAAGCTATTGCAGATCTCGTAGAAATATAGTTTCGAACCGCTCAGGATAATTTCTCCGGCTTGATGTGGCTTTTCAACCACAATGCCGCTGGAATTGGCAGCAACGACAGTAGAATTAGCTGGAGTATTTGAAGAGTTATCCTGCCAGTATCCTCCCGGAGGACAGAGAGCAGCCTGGTAAGTGGCAGCCGCAATCAAGGTTGACACTAAAAGGATTGCCTCGCGAGCTGATTCATTTGGGACTCTGTAGAAATTTGTACACTTCTCGTAGACACTTAGTTTCCTGCTAAAAAAAATCTGAAAGAGAGAGTTTTTGAGTAATAGGTCTTTATGGACGTCCTGCACTACGAAACCTCTTCGCAATATCTGAACTGGCACTAGGATTCAGTTCGAAGATTTCCAAAGCCATATGACCCTGGAAGTTCTTTTCATTTACATCCATGAACCAAGCAATAGGTCGATGATCTGGAAGAAATGCAAAGGTTACAAAATGAAATATGCATCCCTTCAATTTCAATCACTGCTTTATCACAAGCTTTACTATTTTGCACAAAATGAGCTTGCGACATATAAATTTGAATGATGATAGTGATGTCACAATCGATGTAGAAGGGAAAAAGTTTGATAAATTTTGTCTATAAAATGCAATCATTGCAACAATGTAATGAAGTCCAAAATCTTTTCAAAAATTACGATTTAGTCCTCTCACCTGAAATTATTTATCTAATAGGGTGAATCCATAGAAGTAATGAATGCAGTAACTATGGTTTCTCATAAAAGTTTAGGACTAAACCAAGTCAATTGAAAGGTTTAGAATTAAATTAAATATTGTATACAGATTTTTTTTTTCATTATGAAGAGAAAGACTATCTTGGACAAGCACATTTGTATCCTTTATGCCTAAGATTCAACTGATCAGAGAGTAATTGTTCTATCCACAAAGTGATAATTTTTTGGTCGCGTTGATTGCCCTTGTTACCTTCCATTTCTTTTTTTTTTTTGGTCGAATGTTTGCTTCCATTTCCCTAGCTTCTATCTCGTACCATATGGTTGGGTGGACTGATTTCAAAGAAATTTTACTAATCAATAGGAAAATTAAAAGAATAGAAACATGAATTAAGTTATTTAGGTGGGAGTGTCTATGATGGCAAGAGTTGAAAGGAAATTATTCTTCCAAAACCGTCCAACTTAGATTTAGAGCTCACAAAAAATCGAGTTTTATAGGGGTTCAATTGGAGACAAATTTTATCATACCTTCTCTCCGCTATAAAAACTTTGAACAACTATCTCCTCTAGTCAAAACATTGTTAGGCCAATTAAAATGAACTCAAATTAGAAGCATCACCACCTTAAAATAATTTTCACACTAGCAGTTTTAAAATAAAAATATGGGTTTATTTTGAAAAAAACTGAAAAAATCACGTTAGTGTTGATAATTCTAAGTGCTGAAAGTAGAAACAAAAAAATCTTTTGCAAACACATTTGAATATGATTAATTTCTTAGCAAATATAATTGCGATTACTATTGTTGATAGGTTTATACCAATTGATGGGGGAAGATTTTAATTACTATCAATTATATTGATTACTAGATTAATTGAATGTTTTGGCTAGATTGGGTCGTTTGAGTCAAATACTTATTAGGTTTATCATACAAGTTTAATCTCGTCCACTGCTAAATTTTTTATTTCAATAGTTAATTGGATTTTCAAAAATGCCAATCTGTATATATTAAATTAAAATAAAACAATCAAAAAACAATCTGCATGCTCATATAATCACTATCTTCATATGAGTATTTGACTTTTTTTTTTTTAATTATAAAAAAGCACTAATTGTTGACCTAATTTTTATAACCCATCTGAATGGCACAAAGACTATTTACATGTTTGGATGGTGAGTGATTTGGAGAGAAATGAAATTATTACAATAATCACTAAGGAACCTAATGAAGATAAAAAAATGGATCCACCTATGTAAAAACTGCAATCAATACTAGGGTGGAGCCTACCCCCTGTGACAAAGTGCACGGGAAATTTGTCAAGGAGAGAATTGGAAGTATCAAGATTGGGAGGGAAGGACTAAGGAGCGACATCCAGCCCTCCTAATTCCTTTTCTTCTCTCCTACGGAAAGAAACCAAACAAGGTGGTACCGTTCAAATCTACTCATTCTGAATGATTTCTAAAAAACCACGTACTTTTAACCATTACACTTGTTTCTGGATAATATTGTGTCGAATTGAGAAAGATCGAACAATAAAAGCATGAATAACCATAAAGTCGATGAACTATACCTTGGATTGCTGTTCAAATGCAACAATATGTAAGAAAGTGTTACCATCTTGGTCTTTCCAATTCAAAATTTGTGTAAGGCAAGCTCACTTGAGCCATCCAAGCAAAACCTTAAATGCTTCAATGTTGCCCGTCCTAACAGCAATTTGAACTGCAGTCTCGCATTGGCTTGTCAAGTCCCCAATGGACGATTTGCAAGCAGATAGGAATTCAACTAGAAGTTCCAAGAGATCCACGTTCTCCTTCTCACTCTTTCCTCTTTCGCCAGCTACAAAATGCAAAGGGGTGATCCCGTCTTGTCCACGGACTCAGATTAACTCGGGGTCAAGGCTCATTAGTGCTCTCACTATGTGATAATGCTTCTGGTGCAAAGCCAAGTGCATGGGGCTGAAACCTTCTTGATTAAGTTTTCGAGCGAACAATGGCTTCAAGATAGCTATCTCCATGGCCACTTTAATTCTCCCCTTGTTCGTAGTATTGTGTAGTGGGGTATTTGGGAAGGGGCCCTCGTGTCCGTGATCTAAGAGATTTTTGTTCCCCCTAATTAAGCTGTATAATTCATCAACATTATCGGCTGCTATTGCTTCTTGAAGGGTCATTGTTGGAGGAGGGAAATGAGGAGAAGTGGGGGGGTTTGCTTGTTGATGATGGATTGAAGAAAGAGTGGCAAACTTGCAAAATCATAAATAGTGTCCTAGTCCATAAAAATATGATTAGGTGAGTCATTGTTAATGATAGATCCCAAAGAAATAATTTAATTGGTCGGGGGAATCTTTCTCTGTAGAGAACTTGCATGCTAAGTTTAGCTATGCGGGAGCCAAGACAGCAAGAAAATCCAAATTAATCGAAGACAACAAGAAAATCCAAATTAATCGAAGAAGTCTAACTGATAGTAATACTCACTCAGGGGGTGCATGGTAACCAGAATTTCTGTTTCAGAAATAATTTTTCTATTCCAGACCTGTTTCTGAAATAGAAATCTGTTTGATAAACCTACTCTGTTTTTCTATTTCTAGAATAGATTTCTATTCCATAAATTGATTTGGAAGAGAAATCAGAAATAGAAATTTTCTACTTCTGATTTCTGGAAGAGAAATCAGAAATAATTTCTCCCACTAAATCCTAATTTCGGTAAATCCTCCCTCATCTCCTCTACGTCTCTGCCTCCTCCTCCTCCTCCTCCTCCGCCTCTCCTCATTTTATTAAAAATAAAAATAAAAAATATTCATTTTATTCATTTAAAAATAAAAATAAATTTATTATAAATAAATAAATTATTTTTATTTATCATTTTTTTTAGTTTAATAAAAATAAATTTATTTTTATTTGCCTTGAGTGTTTTGCCAAATAATTTTTTTTATTTTTATTCATTTTAAAATAATTTATTTGTAAAATAAAATAAAATAGAATAAATAAAATAAATTTATTCTTAAGGATATTTTAATTTTAAAATAAAATTATTTTTTTATGATTTATTTTATTTTATTCTTAATTTTTTTTTGTTACTAAATCAATTTTATTTTTATTTTTATATTAAAGGTCGTCGGTCGTCGCCGCCGTCGTCTGAAAGGAAGAAATTTTGTGTCATTATCAAATAGTTATTTTTACTTCGAAACTCTTTTAGAAATAGAAATAGTTTTTTCTATTTATGTTCCAGAAATTATTTCTAGAACAGAATGGTTGTCATGCGTGCCCTCAGTAATTTGCTATCTATTTTTTTTTTTTTAAATATGGTTGGGTGTCATTTTCTCCGGTACTACATGAAGTTGTGGGGAGTAGCAGCTGAGGCTGTCTTGATAAATCATAATCACATCCACCGGTTGGCATAAATGCATAAGAATTTCGATCCTTGAATTTCACTAACAGCGAACTTCGATAATTCGATGAAAGCTTCTTTTTTTTTTTTCCTTCTTCTTAAATAAATATTTTAAGTCATCGAGTGGCCAAAATAAGAATTTGACTCTTCAATCTACTAAATGCCCAAACTTAAGCCCATTTCAACACTTAACTCTATCACATCAAGAAGATTAAACCGATATCTATAAGCCGGTGTGTTCTTCATCACCTGTTCCTCTTTAATGTAATTGGCAATTGAATTTTCCATAATCGTAAATTAGACAGATGATATTAGGGTGAGCAATTAGGCCAATCCAATCTGAGAACTAGCTCGAACCAGCCTTATTAGTTTCAAATTCGTTCACAAGGGAATCGGTTCGATTTCCGGATTAAAAAAAATTGGGAACTGGTGTTGATCAATTCGGTTCCGGTTCTATACCCTCAACTGATCAATTTTATTGAGAAAAGAAAAAAACAACCGGCCTTACAAGACAAAGTTCTAGGTTGAACCAGTATTCGGCGGGTTCACTGCTAATCCCAAGTTATTTTTTTAACTCTTTTATTAGAAGCCTTGCTGCCTCTCTCTCTCTCTCCGTCTCAGTTACTCGCTCTCCCTCTTCAGTGGCTCGATCTTGACTTCCTTCATGATTCGCCACTCTCTTCTCCACTCTGAGTTACCCTCTATGTTGGGTCTCGTTTTCGATTTCTTCATGGAATGGTGTCTGAATCCCCTGAATCCTGTGAGGAGCACTAGTGTGATGGGGTAAGGTCAAGATTTTATTCATTTAGTGTTGATTTTATACGCCGAAAGGTCTCTTGGAAAGCTAAAGAACTCTTTTGAGGATCGAAAATAGGCTTTTCTTACCTCTCAGTGCTCTCTCTTTTCTTATACTTTTATGTTTCTTTTTTCTTTTTTCTTTTTTTACATGTGAGGTGGGTCACAAGTAGGGGTGAGCAAATTGGAATTCAGAGTTTTTATTTTTTTTTAAATGTGAAATTCAGATCTATGATCTATCTGTAGTGGACACAGTGTGGTCTATATGAAAATGTTAATAGCGTTCTTTTTTTCTTTCTTGAATGCTTTCACCTAGAGTTTAATGTTGTGATATGATATTTGAGGAACTTGTTCTTGTTCTTAGGTTAGTGCATTGAATCACTTTTTAGAACCCTTCAGCCTCTGGACTTTGGATCTACTTTTTAAAAATCATTGCATGATCTACATTGGAATCTTGACTACTTTCACCTGTAGTTTTGATCCTGTGATAGGTGACTCATGCTTTTCACCTCCACTGTGGGTCGGTTGGTGTTAGAATCATGGGAACTTGATGTTTAGGGGAAAATTGTCCAAAAAGACCTAATCACATATTGGTCAATTTAATTATAAACCTTTCAATTGTGCCAATTAAGTTTTAAAACTTTTCACGTTTAGCCAAATGAGTCAATCTAGCCATTTTTAACTTGAAATCACTGACATGGACACCGATAGTATGACGTAGTACAGTTGACGCTGACATAGATAATTTTTTAAAATATTTTTTAAATTGATTTTTTAATTTTTTTCTTTCTTTTCCTACCAAGTTTGATGAGGGCTGGTGAGGATTGACGAGTGTTGGCTAGTGGCCCTCGTCGGGCTTGGAAGGAAAAAAAAAAGAAAAAGAAAGAAAGAAAGAAAAAGAAAAAAATTATAAAAATTGTTTATGTTGATGTTGACCATGTTACATAAGATTGCCGGCGTTTACATCAATAGTTTTTGGCTAATATTGGCCAGATGGACTATATTGGCAAAATGTAAAAAAAAATTAGAACTCAATTGGTAAAAGTGAAAATTTTAGGGCCAAAGTGCAATATTGAGAGCCATAATTCGTCCATGTTGAGGAAGACATTCTAATCCTAGACTCTCTCTATCACAGTTTTTTTAGACTGGAACTAACTTTGTTCACGAAGTACGTAGGTTGTATCGGCATGGAAGATGAATCCGCTCTCAAAGTAATATTTGTAGTGTTGACCTTAATTGTAGTTGCAACTTGTCAAGCTGCTCTCACTCCTCCGGAAGGATACTGGCAGGATTCCCCTTCAAATCCCACGCCCAATTCCACTTGTCATTTCCGCCAATTCCAGCAGCATTACTCTTGGAAAACCACGTCAAGCTGGAAACATTATTCTGAGCAGTTCGAATCTATTTTTTTACCGCGATCTGACAGGAAAATGACGGTGAAAAAATGGCTTTCATGTTCAGTTGGAGAGACACAGTGTGCTAAAGAACGGAAATGAGCTGAAGAAGAACCTCACTTAGTGAACTCTTCCATTGACATTGCCGTTCGGGTACAGTGAACGAAGTGCTCGCGGCGTCAACATCAGGCTCAGAACGATGCTCGTTGGTCCTGTAATTAGAGAGACAGCGGAAAAGCAGAGGTGAACGACCTCCACAAAATCAAGAACCATGTTCGTGCTCCTTTACTTCGGAACTAGGCAACAGTCAAAGCGAATGCCAGCTTATTTTGTGAGTTAAATAATAAAATATGAACTCGAATTATGAAAACAGAACAAGTTTTAAAAGACACCTCTAACAGATGTGTTCAGAGACGATTCGGGGAGGCTTGTAGATGGGTTCACGAAATTGGCAAGGTCCTCTACGGTTTTGCAAGTAGAAACCCTAGCAATCTTGGAGGCTCTGAACTTTCTCAGCAAATAAACTGAACTCACTTTAACTATGGAGTCAGATAGCTTGTCTTTGATTATCTTCCCCATAGATTGCGATAAGCCACGGTGGGATGTACTTCCTCTAATCTCAAGTGCAAAGCTTTGTCGGGCAATTTTAAACAAACCCCGCTAGAGCATCGTGTAGGAGAGGCCAACCAAGTAGTGGATTGGATCATTAAAACCCATTAAATTGAGGCCTTGCCATGTAATTGGGTTTCTAAGCCTTCTCAGATATTATGGGACCTATTATGTATGGAGGCCCATCTGCCTTATGATGCAAATTTATTTTAAAGAAATGAAAGCTACTTTTTCGACCAAAAAAAAAAAACTATTCAATTAGGCTCGCATGCTATTCAGACAAAGTCAATTCAAGCTTGAGCTGAATCGTGTCAATTGCCTATTTAATCAAACCCCTAAATCTAAGCTAAGCTTGAGTCATCCTTCATTTAAGTTCAAGTAGCCTCATCCGTCCTACTCAGGAACTCCTTCAGTCTCACTAAATATCTTTTGCAATGGAACCTTCATTGCGGTAAGCGGAGTTTGCTTTGTCGTTCAAACGACAAGCATATATTATCTGTTTTTATGCAACTTTCTGAAAATCCGTAGATTTTCAATTAAAGAAGTTCCTTTTGTTTAATAAGAAAATTTTGTGACATCACTTGGCACTCCAAAATATACTTTGATTTTCTCGTTTTGACAATGTTAAAGCCTCTCAAGATGATTATACTCTATGCCTAGATATGATATTGTTCTCGATTGACGTTCTGGATAATTGAATTTGTGCGATGCATCTAGTTCATGCCACATGAACTGATGTACTCTAGAAATAATCGAATCCTTGCGATGCATCTAGTTCAATGCCAGAACAAGTTGAAGTGAATGGAGTGAGGCAGAATTGGAGCGAACTGACTAAAGTACAATAAATTACTTACTTAAATTGATACTGTAATTATTTTTTCCTTGGGGAAGGTCCTGAGGATTCCTGCATGTTCCGCTAGGTGAAGCTATACAGACGATCTGATCCACCGAACTACTCTGCCCAGTCCGACAGCAGCGAATACAGCAAAAGTCATAAAAAAAAAAAAAAAAAAAAAAAGCCCTGCAGTCGGATCAACATCGAGGAAAACCAAGAGTGGAGAAGCCATGCCAGTCGTTCAGCAACTGCGGCATCTTACTGCAGATCTTTACTGGGCCATCACGTTGTTTGTTTGAGATTTCTGATTTTGTCGGATGAAGGCTAATTTGTTTAATTTTGAGTTATTTTTTCAATAACAGTTACCACGAGTGTTTTCAATAGGAAGTAGAGATATTAATAGTCAGAGAAACTAAATTCGATATCACAATTAATTTTACGATTACATTAGGCGTACAATACGGCCAGGAAAATCAGTAAGTTAAAGATCAAAAAGGAAGGTCAGGTCCAACTGCTTGTGATTTCAAGATTTTAATCTTCCCAGACCATAAAAATAAATGAATAAGATTTTAATCTTTTAATCTCCATGTATGAACTCCAGGGTGCTGTTAGATAGGGTTCCCATTAATAAAACATGTATTTTTTGTTAATTATAAAAATTCTCATTATATTAGTCAGGACATTATACCGAAAGCATCAAAAGAACACGGCCTAATTGTGGAATTAATATGATGTTGGCAAAACAACAAGCGGTTTCGCATGTTGTGCATTTCAATTGATTTGCTCCTATTTGGTAAGAGGCAGCTTATTTAATTGCATTCAGTACTTTCCTTTTAAAGGTATACTTCTCTTTAGAAGAATAGATCAATATATAGGTAATTTCAAAATGGAGGGATGATTTCGGAGAAGAAGCCTCTTTCATGTTGATCTGAATTTAAATACAGGTGAGATTCAGGCGGAAATATTCGAAGCGACGGAAAATGAAAAGATGCCGCATTTTTACTTGAAACTATAATTTAAGAAGAATTTTAAAAAAAAAATAAAGAAAAGAAGACGGCCTGATGGTTGAAATTCATTTACTATTGGCAAAAAAGAAAAAAAAAAAAAGTGTTCTTGTATGTTGTGCATATCTTTTGGTTTGCTCCTATTGGTACGGGGCTGCTTACTAAGAGAAAATAACACAAATAATTCTTAAAAAATTTGGTTAAATGTACAATGTTGTCATGAACATTAAATTAGTTGAATGTGGTCCTGAAAGTATTAATAAATGTTAAATCTAGTCCTTATATTACATGAAAATATTTAGTGTCGCCATTTTGTTAAATCAAGTTAAATGGAATATGTTGATATGGCTTCCAATTCATTAAGTTTGAATGGTAGGCAAAAAATAAAATTAACATGTAGATTATTTTATCTAAGATATTCATATATATTTAAAATATAATAATCGACATTATAAAATAATGACAGAAATGTTAATCCCCTAATATGTTTTCCCTTTCTAAAGTAGTGGATAAAAAAAAATGGATACGTTGATTTATCATTTTTAAAAATCCAACTCAACATATAATAATTCACATTTCCAAATAATGTCTGATTTATCGTTTGAGCAAATGAAAATATTGCATTGAATATGTATCAGTGGTTCAAGGACCACATTGAACAAAGTAAACTTAGAGATTATATTACATATTGAACCAAAGTTCTCGTTCAAGTACCATTTTTGTCATTTTCCCACTTATTTAATTACATTGGGCACTTTTTTTCCCCCTAAGATCTATAGACTCAATACGTTCCATTAGGTCATTATACGGGGGTCGCCGAACCGGGTCGGACCCAACCCGCGGATCCGACCCGGGTTGGTTTTATTTTTTTATTTTAATAATATTCTAATAAATAAAAAATAAATATTTTATTTCAAAAAGTATTTTCTTTTCGAAAAATATTAAAAAATATTTTAATTAAAAAAACAAAAATATCCAAAAAAAATAGATTATTATACTAAAATTTAAAAAAAAAAATAATTTCAAAAAAATACAAAAATAATAAAAAATGATAAAAATATTTTATTTTCCGAAAAATCAAAAATATTTCATATTTTGCAAAAAATGCCAAAAATTCAAAAAAAGCCAAAAATTCATGAAAAAGCCAAAAAAATTCAGAAAAAGCCAAAAAGACTTGTATTTTTCCAAAAATACTGAAAAATCCAAAAAAAAAATCCCTTTTGTGTCCAAAAATTAGAAAAAAGACTAAAAAATGTTTTTCCTCTCAAAAAATGCATGGAAAATCCCTCGAACATCCAAAAAGCCTAAGGGTTTAAACAAGATTAGGTACCGAAAGGGCATTAGTGATTAACTAGTGTAATCAAGTCCCCGATCCTAATTTCTCTGGTTGCGCAGGAGCAAGTATTTCTCCCGATACTTTGCTTGGGTTTCTAATTGACCTACCCCAAATTGATTAGTGGCGACTCCGTTTTAAAATTGATTTACAAGTTAAAAACTTGAACCATTAAGTTGCGAATTGGTGGACTTGGGAGAGTCAAGGCATAACTAATTTTAGCCGAGCCATTAGCCTCCTTAGACGCCCGTACGCAATTGTGGGCACCGAGAAAAAAGAGGTCACGACAGCTTGGCTACTCCGCTGGGGACATTTGTGAGGACTTAGGCCATTTTTGTCTTGTTTAAATGCTTTGCTAACTTGGGTCTTTTTCTTTTGTACAGGTTAATAACTTAGAGTTTTTTTTAAATGTCTTGTGATTATAAATTGTTATGCATGCTTTACTGTTTTAGCACTACACATGGCACACACAACCCGGCCGCCGAACCTGGGCCGCCATAGGATTTTTAGGATGGTGTTAAGAAAGATACGACCTCGAACGCGAGACTGCGATGTAGAGGTTGCCTTTCTTTTCCCCGAAGTTCTTAGCCGAGGTTAAGGGGGTATGCTGCTAACGCGAGACTGCGACGGGCGGATACCCTTTTAATTTCATCAAGCCTTCTGAGTTAATAATCGAGCCGCACGTCCCATCTGTATGTCTTTGTGCTTACCATTTTATTTAAAAGTAAAGTGATTTCTTTACTTTTACTCAGTCTTTTATTGGCCCATGGCAATTTAGGATAAGCTTTTCAAAGTCCCAGTCTATATGCGATGGGGAAAGACGATATCCAGTTCATTCCTGCTCCCAAGGCGGAGCTCTTCAGATGGTGGGGTCAATTAGATCAGTTTGCCCAAGAGCGCGTGAAGGCCAAAATCGGTCATCTCCTATCGTTGATCCAAATCACTGTTCGTCCTGAAGTCATACAAGCCATGGCACATTTTTGGTGCCCAAAGACAATTACTTTTATATTCGGTAGGTTTGAGCTAACCCCAACCCTGGAAGAATACAGCATCATCACTGGAATGCCTCTTGAGAAAAAGCTTGTCAAGCCATCGACAGGCGCCCTCCCATTGCGTGGGTTAGCACGATTTTTAGGAATTGAAATCCATTTCATGAGACAAATTCTTGAAAACAATCATAATACCTGCCCACTAGAATTTATGAATGCCTGTTTCCAAAATCAGCCTATGACCCAGAAAAGTGAGATTTTCCTCCTGGCCTTTTTCGGGCTCATCATCTTCCCCCATCAAAGAAATGCCATAACTCCCAAGATGGCATGGATAGTTGCTCAGATCTTAAGAGGGGGGAATTATGTCAACATGATTTTAACTAAAACATTCTTGTCCTTTAATCGTTTTAAAGACAACTCGGAGAAAATCATGCGAGCCTCTCCTGAAATTTTACAAGTCTGGTTCTTTTCTCACCTAAGTGAATTTCGAGACTTCATGCGATCGCCTGAAACGAATGCTTTTGAAAATCCATTACAAAAATTCATGGTTTTAGGACCGTACATTCCCAATCAAAGCTGTTTAAATTGGGTAAGCTTCCTAAGAAACCCAGCTCCTGAGGCATTCCAATGGTGTGCTGGTTGGTTCCATGAAAAGAGGGCCCGCTTTGCTTACATGCGCACCCGCCCAATTCCGTTGCTCGGTCTCACCGGCGCCATTCCCTACTACCCGTATCGGGTAGCACGACAATATGGAGCCCTTCAGGAGATCCCACCGCCTTTCAAGATGATGGTCCCTCCAGTTCTTTTCAACACAAGCCGTGACTATGAATTCGAAATTTCTACCGTTGAGGAAACCTGGGACAAGTGCCATCGCAAAAGGATTGTGATACCTGAAGGGCTTGAGGGAGAAGAAAAAGCCCACCACGCCTCCATGTCCTACATCCACAACCATTGTATCCCGACAAGATGGAAGCCATCAGTTCCTCGCTCAATCAGAGAGAGCAGCCCGCACGAGCAAGCAGAGCTCAGGGATTTTGGATTAATCCAGCGATCGGATGCACACCTCAGAGCCAGTTCAAGAAAGTAGGCGTCCTCGCAAGAACAAGGCTCCCCGTCGCATATAAATTAGCAATCATGTGCCCCTTAGTGTAAATAGTGTGAAAGTTTTGTCCCATTGTTTAGGGACTCTTGTTTAATATCTAGTATTTCATCCTGTCTTTTCAATTTCAAGTTCTAGATGTTAGGAGTTGGCAGTCTATAAATCCTCTTTTGATAAATAAAAAAGCAATTAGATCATTGCCATGGGTCAATCTTTGTTTACTTTCGTGCTCATTCATTGTTTTCACAACAAACAGGTAATTATGAATCGCCGGCCACCAATCGCCCATGATTGGCATCATGCAATAGGACCCGATCAGAATGATGTACAAAATCGTCTCATTAACATTGAAGACGGCGTAGGACAGATGCCCATTGTCCTTCAACAGCTCTCGAGACAAATGAAATCCACTCAAGCTGAGCCCAACTCTATAGTTGCCTCAAACACCGTCATGACACCCGCAAATTTGCCAGAAAATAGCCAGTACCATGGACAGTTTGAAAGGATCATGAAAAAGTTAAACCAGCTGCAGGGGCGGAATCCCATGGACCTTTCCAATTATGCCGGCATTGAAATCCCTGAAGAGCTCAAAGCACCTGAATGCGAAAGGTATGCTGATACCTCACGCCCAGAGACCTACTTGCAGGCCTACCTGGTCCGAAGGATGATTCAATCATACCAATCAAACTTGACTGGCCCTGCCTTACGATGGTATATTGTCAGGAAAATTAGTCCCCTTAAAACCTGGAGGGAACTAATTCATGTCTTTCACCAAGAGTACAATATTGACATCACCCCTGACATCACCTTGCCCTACGAAGAGCAGATGATCGCGGAGCACGAGGAGCCGTTAGTTGCTGAGATAGGAGAGAAGCGTGTCAATGAAGCCTTGCATAATAAATGGGCAGCTAAGCAACATCCTGTTACTGGAAAATTTCCCACTAGGAAAGGCAAGGAGCCTTTGTACGAGATCATGGACTCAGAGCCTGTTCAAGAGCGGGGCACAACTGGACAACTCCCCAAGCTTACTCCAAGAGCTAGGGTCCAAAGAATACCAACCCCTATCAACCTGGAAAGTGAATCAGACAGTGAAACTCTAATATCTCTCACTTCCCTTGACAGAATCAAGTTAGCAAAATGAAGGGCCTTACTTAAAAGGTCTGGACTAGAAGCCAAGAAAAGAAAGCCTAAGCAGATAGATTCAGCATCTACCGACGAGCCATCGCACCAAAGCTTCGAGCATTCCCAAGAATACAGCTTTGAAGGCCATCATCCTCTAGAGTACAACCATGAAAACTTCCCGGCCCTAGAATACAATCCCAAGGACTTCCAGCGTTATTTTGACAATGAAACTGACGATTCATCATATAACTGTTTCATACTCTCATCCGGGGATGAAGGTCCGTCAGAAGAAGAAGTGTCGCGACCTAATTTTTCGCGGGTTCACCACTTAAAACTAGGTTAATGGATTACTAAGTCTTTAAGCTTAGCCCGGGCTCTCCCAAGCCCATACCAATTCGCGACTTAGGTTTGAATTCTTAACATGCAAATGATTTTCAATCAGGAGTCGCCACTAATCTATTTTTGGTGGGTCGATTAGAAACCCAAGTAAAGTAATGGGAGATTTACTTTACTTCTACGAACCAGAGATTCATAAGTTCGGGGACTTGGTTACACCAGATTATCCTAGTGCCCTTTCGGTACCTTTTTATTTCATTTTAAAAAAATGTTTGGCAATTGAATTGATTTTAATTTAACTTCCTAACATGTGAGGTGATCATACGTGTACACATACCACCAATTTAACACTCAGGAAAGCAATTAAATAATTCAATACTTATCTCAAAGTAACGAAAGCAAGCATTGTTAAATCAGAATTCACATCAGCAACCCTAGATATGATTTCTAATTAACCCGCAATTTCAATTTTTGTTTTTGTTTTCACTTTATTTAATGAAACTCATGAGATGCATGCTAATAATCTAATATGACATGGCAGCATGACCTAAACTATATGACATGAAGAAATGCAATAATTAAATGCAATCTAAATTACCTAATTTTAATGACATGCAATGTGATGCAATGACATACAAAATTATTTAAACTAAAATGACATGCAGCATATAATTTAGTATGCGAGTTATATGTCATGCAACATTTATTAAATGATTTAGTCTAATGACGAGGAAGTTTTAATTAAATGAAACCAACAAAACTAAATGACGTGCATTTGATATTTCTATGCAAGAATGATCTAGCTGGATTAAAATTATATCTAATTTAAACTAAGGATCAAGTCACATTAAATCCTAATTTAAACTAAGATATTATCTTAATCTAACATGCAATTTATCTAATATGCAATGACGTGCAAAAAATGTCCTAATATAACATGATATATGTATGATGATTTTTTGTGTTTTTTTTTTTATTAATTTCGAAATTAAAATTTCTATGTAATTAAAGACGCAACTTAAATTAAACAGAAACTAAAAATCCTAAATGAATGCATTTTTTAGTTTTTTTTTGGTTTTTTATATTTTCCGAATTGAAATCCCTATCCTAGATATGCCAGATAACAAAAAATATTCCAAAACAAACTGAATCCTAATTCAAATATTTTTTAGATTTTTTTAGTGGCATTATCAACTAAATATTAAATCTAAACAATCAAGATATTCAATCAAATAAAGGATCAAAATAATCGAAAAAATAACCTGTTGTCTCACAGGTCAAATTAACGATTATCCTAACCCTAATTATCACAACAAAGTGTTCAAAATAACTAAAAATCTGATCTGAATTCTTACGGATCAAATTAATAATTATATTGATTCAGTACTTAAAAACTATAAACAAACCCCAAAAATTAATGTAATTAAAAAAAATAACCCGACATCTTACGAGTCAAATTAATAATTACAATAAGTTTAGGGATAACTCTTGCGGATAATGCCTACAAGATTCATAAAGTAAACATTGGGATCCAATTAAATAACTAAACTAAAGAATATAAACAGAATAAAGTAAAATAAATGAAAAAAGAAAAACTACCTAATCAGATTTTCTTTTTCTTTTTGCTTTTTCTTTTCTCTGTTTTTCTTTTCCAGCACCACTCGTGGATCTCCAAGGGGAATCGACGAATCGGCTCGGCAACTGGCGTCGGTCCGGCAGGGCAGCTCCGGCGAAGGGAAAGCACGGTTGGTCGCGTGTCAGGCAGGACGGGGACGGCACGGGAGCAGCAACAGCAAAAACCCGTGGAGCAAGGGCGCTCGGGCGGAGGACTCGGGGACACTCCGGCGTCTCGAACCAGCAACTCTTGGGCGAGATCGGCTCGGGCTGCAACGGCGTTGTCGCTCGGGCGGAGCTCGGGCACTGGGCTCGCGAGGGGGGTCGCGGGTGCTCACGGACAGAGGTGGCCGGCGAAGATACAGCAACAGCGGAGCGTCGGTTTGGCGCGAGCAGCGCGGCTGGGCGGCGGTGCGAGCTTGCGGAGACGGAAACCGAGGGAGTCCGGCGGTGCGGCGGCAAGCGGTCGCGGGCGAAACGGCGTGCGG
This sequence comes from Eucalyptus melliodora, assembly GCA_004368105.4. NCBI lineage: Eukaryota > Viridiplantae > Streptophyta > Magnoliopsida > Myrtales > Myrtaceae > Eucalyptus > Eucalyptus melliodora. The sequence goes on along the minus strand of CM023405.3, from coordinate 39,434,277 downwards.
CTGACGGTGGGGCGGTGGTGCGTTGGAGAGTGGCTCGACTCGAGCTTGGGTCGTCGCGAGGCAAGGCGTTGAGGCGCGGCGCGGCGTCGGGGAAGGACGGTGGCGGAAGCTTCGCGGATGGAGGTTGCAGAGGAGGGGCAGTGATTTGGGGAAGATGGTGAATAGCAGGGGTCAAATCACCCCTTTACTTTTCTCCTCTCTCTCCCTCTCTCACGTCACTCTCCTTCTTCCTTCGTACTCTTTCTCTCTTTTTACTTTCAAACTCCACGGATGGCTTCTCTCTCTTCCTTCACTTTTTACTTCTTTGTCTTCTTTTTTTCGACGAAGAGAAAAAAAACCTAGCCAGAGAAACCCCCCCCGAGTGAACTCCGTACATATCTTTTTATAGGCGAAACAAAACGTGATCTTTTTTGTTAATATCTTCATCTCACGAATATTGCTTATAACCTCTTGATCACAAAAAATCCCTATCTCACGAATATTCACCCCGATTTCATCATCTATTGATAAAAATAAGATTACAATGCGATTTTCTTAATTTTTGAAAAATATCATGATATCGCATCAAATCTTAATTTTTTCATAAGATAATTAATTAAGCATAACGACGGGCTTGGGTTAATTTTCTCCTTTCGTGGGCCTAGCCCGGCCTATTAATTTAAAACTCAAAAACACCAATTCGACCCATCCGCCACCGGTTTAGTAAATAAAATGCAAAATATGCAAACTAAATGTAGCTATGCAATTAATATTTTTTTAGGGATAAAATTAATCCCTAATTTTTTATGCAATAAATGACTAAATGGATCGCCAAAATTTAGGTGTCAACAAGAAGCATACGTCTTTATCCGCTACGATCCTAACGAAGTACTAAGCTCGTCCTCTGACCATGAGGATAGTTTCAATACTTCATCCTCATTCGGAAATTTTAACCCAGAAGAAAGTAATTGGGTAATTTCGGTAGAGTCCAACTTCCCTGAAACAGAAGAATTCACCACTACAACGAATATGCAGTGGGAAAAACAATGGCCTAATCAAGACATACCAAGCATGTCTTGCCCTGGTAGGATCATGACCCCCATAGAAATGTGGATACCTAATCTCCACAAGTATAACGGCACGACTAGCCCCGTGGCCCACTTGCAGTACCGACTCTCCATGCTGAAATGAGTCGGTACTATAACCCGATGTCATTCACAACTCAGACCTTCCAATAGAGTCTTACGGGGTATGCATTGCAATGGTTCGTCACAGCAGATATCAGCCTCATGAGGGATTGGAATGAGCTGTCTTCCACATTCCTGTATCAGTACCAGCACCAGATTGGAGCTGAACTGTCTTGCGAGAACTTGGTTCACTTTAGAAGAAGACCAATGGAGGATTTTCGAGCATATGCAAGGAGGTGGGAAGCTTTTATGATGCAAACCTACCCTCAACCGGCCGAAGAAGAAGTGATAAAGCTGTTCATAGGAGCTTTACCCCGCAAGCATCGCTGTTGGTTGCATGGGTTGCATTTCCGTAGCTTCAATGAAGTGGTCCTCTCATGCGAATACTTCGAGTCTACTGGAGGCGAGGAACTCAAAGGCGCTTGATTTCAAAACCAGCACTATCAAAGTGCTCCCTTTCATAGGAGTTTTCATGGGTGTTGCTTGTTTTTATAATTTCATGTTTCTTATCATGTCTAGTGTGCTACTGTTGTATTTTCCATTTCAGTAATCTAATGTACAGTTCTAATATTTTGAAAGCATGATGCGGTATTCCAAACCGGCCCAGTGATGTTATCCAACCATGAAAAGAAAATATCATCCAAGGAGAATACTGAGGGCTGGGCTTCCTCATGCTTTTTCTCCCCCAAAGACGTATTTGAAAATAAAAAAATATTTCATCACCCAAAAGTTTTTGTTAAAACAAGATGATAAATTTAGTCATGTTTGTCTTTCTGATTCATTCACTTCATGTCTCAGAAGATCATTCCCGTCCCCTTTGACTTAGTGTGACAGAGGGCATTTGAAGCAAGCGCATCATGTGAACTCGCCAAATTCAAAGACACCCTGCCAAGAAAACAGGGGCAAATAGAAAGGAGCATCCCGTTTCAAAAAAGGGGTAAGTCTTATTCCCTTAATATAATATTGAGAATGACAACCCCTCTTTTCTATTTACAGGATACAAAAGGTGAGACATAATAGGTATAGGCATACAGTTGAAATCAAAGCATCCATGACATGCCTCACTCCTGCCCAGCTCCATCCTAAGCCAAAGGACTATCTTGTCGAACGACGCGCCCAAACGGCTAGATGTTACAGTATCAACTTCAACATAAGGAAGGAGTTCCTCCTTTTCCTTTTAAGTGATTACTGTCAACAGGGAGAAAATCTAGACAGTCAAGGCGATCTATAGCCCCACACCCTGGACAATGACTTTGGAATTTAGAAGCTTCACTCCAAACGCATGCTTTCCCAAGAAGTAATAAGAGAATTGGAGATTTTGATTGTCCATCTCAGATTCCATAGAAGCTTGAGGTACATGACTTTGCCCAATGGCCATATAGTCAAAAACAGAAGAAAAATTCCGCAGAAGGAAGGCGTTGAAGATAAATCGACAAACCATCAATCATACATACATGGCCATGAGTGAGGAAGGCCAATCGAAAGAAATGTCAAATTGTGCCAAGACGGAAAGGCTGTCATCGACATTCAAATATCCCTAGGAGTCAGCAAATACAAACTTTGGAGAAGAGTAATTTGGTATCGTTTCCAATACTCCCAGTGTCTGAACTCACTTTTGACATATTTTCTCCTATTGACAGGAAGCATAGGATTCAAGAAACGAGCTTAAAGGTTAATTTGGACAAATCAAATGACCCATATCGATTTACCTAACTTGGTATTAAAGGACGTGTCGTCCTGGAGCCGATTCGGTTAAATAAAAAAGGGCAGCGCCCTACGGACACCGTCGGCGCCTCTAGCCGAGTGGTATCCGGGAAGAAGCAAAAAGGTCCGAAGTCGGGGGTTCGAATCCCCGACGCGGCAGTTAGCCGCTTGGTAAAAAAATAATAAAAAAATTTTGCTTCCCTTGCACTTGCAAAATTACGAGAGAGCAGGTGACCTAACGAAGCAAAAGACATAGGGCTTCGTGTCCCACTTGCACTTCAAGTCCATCCAATCATCTGCAAACCAGTGAAGGGTAATTCAGTATCGTTTCCATTACTCCCACTATCTGAACTCGCTTTTGACGTATTTTCCCTATTGACAGGAAACATTGGGAATCAAAAAGCAAACTTGATGGTCAATATTGGCCAAATGAGGTTCGTGGAAATGACCCGCATCAAATTCACCTGGCTTCGTGTAAAAGGACGCGTCATCCAGGAGCCAATTCAGAGAATAATCGACCTAACGAAGCAAGGGACATAGGACTTCGTGTCCCCCTCTCACTTCAGGATCACCTGACTGTCAAAAGCAAGGATAACAAATCAACGAGAAGCATGTCTTGTTGCAGGATCACTTGACTATCAAAAACAAGGATAATAAATCAATGAGAGGCATGACAAACTCTCCTAAATGAAATGGCGTCCTGAGTAATCGCCAAAGCAAATGACAGAAAATCTTCAGGCCTCAACTGACATTTTGATTTTGGCCAGACTACTTGATTTACTTGTACATCTTCTCTTCTGCAGGGGCAAAAGCAGAGATGCCCGATCAGATTCCCAACCCCGACTGATCATTCATGTGTCATATCCGTAATCAATAGGGACAACTATCGACACCCATTTGCGAATAACCCTTTTGATGTTCAAAATTTAACATATTTGGAAACACCATTATGTTAACTCTTAAAGTTGTCAATAGGGTCTTTTTTGAGTCGAAACCATTCACTTGTTTTGAAGAGTTCAAACTCTATCATATTCAAAATGTTGCATGCCACTTCCAGATGAATTATGCATGATGATTTTGTCTGTCTAAGTCACTGATTCCACTGAGAATTATTAGAATAGACAGCTAAGTGAAGAATACAAGATTGATTGAGCATGCTGGATGAGGCGCGTCAGAATGATGACAGGCAAGCTATATCCTACACATAGTCCCCCCCCATCTATACACTTGTGAGATGAGTGCAGAAGATTCCATGGCTGCAGGGTAAAGAGTTCTCTCGCGAATGGTACGATAATCAAAATAGTGAGAGGCATTCCATCGCTCACCCCATTGAGCCCCATATACTGATGAAATTTCTGTCCTATCCCTGTCAAGAACCACCCCACACTGGGGCAGATCGGAGGCGAAGCAGCATCACAAGGTGAGAAGAGAGATAGAAATTTTCTTGCTCGCACTTGCATCAATCTTCGGGTGTCTTTATTGCATATGAACACTCGCGTTAATTTAAGTGCCTTAGAATGACGAAGAGCAATTCCTTCTCTATGCACTTGTATGCATTGTACAACCCAAGTGAGTCTGTAATTTTACCCTCACATTGAGACAAAGCAGAAGTTATTGCCATAGCCTAGAGCGCCGGCTGAAGATGAAGATTCAAGAGTCTAAATAATGGTGCTTCGATTGAACTTGCCTAGATCAGTTCCTCAAGCAACAAAACAAAAAAACTAAGGGCATAAAAAAGCAGTGTACCTAGTAAAAGTAAGGTCAAATGCCCATAAATGAAGAACTGGAATAAAAAAAAAAAAAATAGGAGCATGAAAAAGCAGTGTGCCTAGTAAAAGCAAGGCCAATGCCCTCCAGTAAAAAATACAGCCAAGAAAAGTTGCTGTTGTGGTCCATAGAACCTCCATCTGACAAGAAAGACTAGTGACAAATGCCAAGACAGTCACCAACTCTCACCCTCTTACATGTGAGCCAAGTCTACGTTACATCCCCATTGTAAAAAGTCTCTTCAGACTAGGGGCACTTCAATTAACGTAGGATTTCATATGTGCATAAGCATCGCTCGAAGAAGTACAAGCAAGATTACTGTATCTCTTTTCGCAGGGTTCTTGACTTGTAAACCCGGAGATGATCGTGCAACATTTTCGTCCATCGGCTTCGACCTTGATGGTCCCCTCTGATGAGCCGCTGACCAAGACTTCATCACAGTTTCAACAAAGACCTCTCACATTGGTAAAGTCGTACTGTTTGCGAGAATACTCGGACCCCTGCTGACATGATGACAGTGAGATAGTGTGGTCCTTATAAATCCTGCATCAATGGTCAGGATAGCCTTTTCCATGAGAGTGAGCGGAAAGTCCTTTCAGACTAAAAGTCCCTCATCTGGCATGCTCAAGACATCTACATTCTAAATGAATGTTGTCTTTCAAATCTTCCCCGGTGGAAATCAGATGATGCAAAATTGACAAAATTATCATGCATGAATCTCATTTGAACTCATGAATTTACAGCATAGACAATCATGTGTGCATATTGTGCAAATAGCAAACATACTCTTAGAGATCAGAGATATTGCCAGGTAAGCATATCTCTATCCCCATTTGTCTTAAAGTACCTACCACTGTCCAGGTACTCTCTTCTTGACACTCGACCTATTCGAGTCGTCCCTTGAGTTTGGGTGCTTGCAATTGTCTCAGTATCCCATTGTCTTTGAGTACTCACCACTTGCCGGGTACTCCCTCTTAACGACACTCGACCTGTTCGAGTTGTCCCCAGAGTATTGATACTTGTGACTGACCAAGTATCCCTTTATCGTTGAATACCTACTGCTGTCTAGGTATCCCTATTGTCTTTGAGTACCGGCCACCGTTCGGATACTCCCTTTTCCTGATACTCGACCTATTCGAGTTGTCCCCAGAGTATTGATAGTTGTGATTGACCAAGTATCCCTTTATCGTTGAATACCTACTGCTGTCTAGGTATCCCTATTGTCTTTGAGTACCGGCCACCGTTCGGATACTCCCTTTTCCTGATACTCGACCTATTCGAGTTGTCCCCAGAGTATTGATACTTGTGACTGACCAAGTATCCCTTTATTGTTGAATACCTACTGCTGTCTAGGTATCCCTATTGTCTTTGAGTACCGGCCACCGTTCGGATACTCCTTTTTCTTGACACTCGACTTGTTTGAGTTGTCTTCATAGCTAGGATGCCTACAATTGACCAAGTATCCCATTACCTTTGAGTGCCTTTCATTGTCTAGGTACTCCATTTCCGTGACACTCGACATGTCCGAGTTGTCCTCAAAATTGTATCATTGAATACTAGTAGCCATTCAAGTATTCCATTGCGTTGTGCGCCTGTGGTTATCCAGGTATGTTTTCTTACACTTGGACCAGCCGGAGTGGTCCCAGATCGTATCATCAAATACTTATGTTCATCCAAGTATTCCAGTACTTTGTACACCTGCGGCTACCCAGGTGTTCCAGCCCTTTTGAGTGCCTGCGGCCACCCAGGAGGTGAGAGACCTTCATGAATATCCCAGGTACGTACTAGGAGGTGAGAGACCTTCATGAATATCCCAGGTATGTCCTCGATATTCCCAACTACCAGGAGGTGAGAGACCTTCACGAATATGCGAGGCACGCCCTCGATATTCCCATTTACCAGGAGGTGAGAAACCTTCATGAATATGCGAGGCACGTCCTCAATATTCCCAATTACCAGGAGGTGAGAGACCTTCACGAATATCTCAGGTACGCCCTCGATATTCCCAATTACCAGGAGGTGAGAAACCTTCATGAATATGCGGGGCACGTCCTCGATATTCCCATTACCAGGAGGTGAGAGACCTTCACGAATATCTCAGGTACGTCCTCAATATTCCCAACTACCAGGAGGTGAGAGACCTTCACGAATATGCGGGGCACGCCCTCGATATTCCCATTTACCAGGAGGTGAGAAACCTTCATGAATATGCGAGGCACGCCCTCAATATTCCCAACTACCAGGAGGTGAGAGACCTTCACAAAAATCTCAGGTACGCCCTTGATATTTCCCAATTGCCAGGAGGTAGGACACCTTCATAAATATCCAAGGTACGTCCTCGATATTCCCAACTACCAGGAGGTGAGAGACCTTCATGAATATGCGAGGCACGTCCTTAATATTCCCAATTACCAGGAGGTGAGAGACCTTCATGAATATCCCAGGTATGCCCTTGATATTCCCCTACCATGAGGTGAGAGACCTTCACAAATATCCCAGGTACGCCCTCGATATTTCCCAATTACCAGGAGGTGGGACACCTTCACAAATATCCAAGGTACCCCTTCGATACTTGTGATCATCCAGGTATCCCCCAAAGAGTTTGTACCTGTGATCATCCAGGTATCCCCCAAGAGTTTGTACTTGTGATCATCCAAGTACTATCTCCCAACAAACAGATGCCCTGAGAAAGGTCGGCGCATCTCCCGTCAAGGCGACCGAAGAAAGGTTCGGGTCCTAGACGAAACCAACTTATTGCTCTAACAGGCAACCGAAGAAAGGTTCGGGTCCTGGAAAAGCAATCCCCCGTCAAGGCAACCGAAGAAAGGTTCGGGTCCTAGACAAACCAACTTATTGCTCTAACAGGCGACCGAAGAAAGGTTCGGGTCCTGGAAAAGCAATCCCCCGTCAAGGCAACCGAAGAAAGGTTCGGGTCCTAGACAAACCAACTTATTGCTCTAACAGGCGACCGAAGAAAGGTTCGGGTCCTGGAAAAGCAATTTCCCGTCAAGGCGACCGAAGAAAGGTTCGGGTCCTAGACAAAACCAACTTATTGCTCTAACAGGCGACCGAAGAAAGGTTCGAGTCCTGGAAAAGCAATTCCTTGTCAAGGCGACCGAAAAAAGGTTCGGGTCCTAGACAAATCACTTATTGCTCTAACAGGCGACCGAAGAATGGTTCGAGCCCTGAAAAAGCAACCTCCTCATGTCACCAGGTAAGATGACGCCTTGATACTTGCCAAAACTCGGGGTTCACACCCTATCTCACTCACTCCCGGTAAGTAACTACAGGTATCTTCTTATCTGTCTTACTATATGTAAAGTTATATTGCTCTTTTCCTGCATAGAATAATAGGTCCCAAATAAAATATAATCTATTGCGCATGCATAGATAAAATTGAGGCATCAGTCTGTCTTTGAATGCAACCTCTGCGAGCTCACCTTCAAAGAGGGGCAGCTCTTGACACCTCAATTTTAATTAGTTTTATTAATTTTGTCTTTTCAGATAAATAGATAATAAAAAGATAAAACAACAAAACAAATAAAAACAAGAAAAAAAACAAAAGAAAGCAAAAGCCCAGCCCCTCCCCTCTTTTTCTTTTCCACGCAGGCCTAAGGCCCAAGCCTTGTTTTTTTAGTTTTGGCCCGCCCCCCCCCCTTCTCTTCTTCTTCCTCCCATCTTCTTCTTCCTTCGTCTTTCTTCCGCCTCTGCAGGTCACGCGTGGCAACGAAGACTCGCTCGAGCACGACCTACAACCGAGAGAGGAGTGTAGGCCGGTGGCTGAGAGGACGCAACATTGAAGGCGAGCATGCCTCCGTGGAAGGGGGAAGATTTGACGCCGGTTCAGCCGCACCCAGGGCCGGTCGGCGTGTGAGAGTCGACGGCCGAACCTCCGTCGACCGGCCTCCTCCTCGCCTATAAATAGAGGAGCACCTCCGTCGATGAAAAGACACGGCGAGCTTGGAGACTTTCCCTTGAGAGACTTCAGGGGAGACTCAAAGAGCGAGCACGCGAGAGAAATCCGGTCGCAAACTCTAACGACCTCCCCCTCGAGAGACTTCGGGGGAGGCTGACGACAAGCGAACCCGGAGAGAGAGGAACCGAAGGAGAGATCGAAAGCTTGCGAACGTCGGAAGCTTCCCTCGAGAGACTTCGAGGGAGGTCCGAAAGCCCGCAAGCCCAGATCTGTGAACAACTGAAGCTGAAGGAGAGGGGAGGGTTATGGATCCGCGAAGAGGGGCGGAGGAGGAGCGAGGGCCGAATACGAGGAGAAAGGAGGCACCTGCCAAGACATTACCGCCACCCCGAGCTGTGCCCCGACGCCGTCCAGATCTGAGGGAATGGGTTTCGGAAGGTAGGGGTTCTGTCGCCGTCGTTGCACCCGCCATCGCTGCACCGGACTGCTGCCGTGCCGTGCTGCAGTCCTTCCCCGACGTCGTCCCCAAACCAGCAACGACCCTGCTGCATCGTCACTGTGACGCTTTGCACCCTCGACACGGTCCCCGACGATTCGCCGAGACCCCTGTGGTGTTCGGCCGCCGTCGCATCTCACACCGTCACCGTGCCGCCGCCTGCCGCGACGCCACCGTCGCTTGCCGCGTCGCCACCGTCGCCGTGTCACCGCCGGTGACGTCCCGCCCAAGCCCCACCTTGGCGCCGCAAATCGTCGAGCTCTAGGGTTCCCAAAATCCGGTTCTACGAAGGAGAAGCCGGGTCGGGCATGGGTCAGCGATCGGGTAGGGTTTCCCCCCCGATGTGGGCCTGCGTGTGTGGGCCGGTTAATCCATGGATCCTTTTTTTATATAACGAAAATGGGCCTTGGTTAGTTCATGGGCTTGGAAAAAGAAAAAAGGGAGAAAAATCTGAGTTGGGCTTGCGTTGCGGGCCCGTCCGCGTGCGGGTCGCCGGACCGGGTCAGACCCAACCCGCGGATCCGACCCGGGTTGGTTTTATTTTGTTATTTTAATAATATTCTAATAAAAAAAATAAATATTTTATTTCAAAAATTATTTTCTTTTTGAAAAATATTAAAAAAATATTTTAATTAAAAAACAAAAATATCCAAAAAATAGCTTATTTTTCAAAAATATTAAAAAAAATTTTAATTTCCAAAAAATCGAAAATTAATAAAAAATGATAAAAATATTTTATTTTCCAAAAAATCAAAAATATTTTATATTTTCCAAAAAATGCCAAAAATCCAAAAAAAGCCAAAAATTCATGAAAAAGCCAAAAAAATTCAGAAAAGGCCAAAAAGACTTGTATTTTTCCAAAAATACCCAAAAATACCAAAAACTCCCTTTTGTGTCCAAAAATTAGAAAAAAGACTAAAAAATGTTTTTCCTCCCAAAAATGCATGGAAAATCCCTCGAACATCCAAAAAGCCTAAGGGTTTAAACAAGATTAGGTACCGAAAGGGAATTAGTGATTAACTAGTGTAATCAAGTCCTCGGTCCTAATTTCTCTAGTTGCGCAGGAGCAAGTATTTCTCCCGATACTTTGCTTGGGTTTCTAATCGACCCACCCCAAATTGATTAGTGGCGACTCCGTTTTAAAATTGATTTACAAGTTAAAAACTTGAACCATTAAGTTGCGAATTGGTGGACTTGGGAGAGTCCGGGCATAACTAATTTCAGCCGAGCCATTAGCCTCCTTAGACGCCCGTACGCAATTGTGGGCGCCGAGAAAAAAGAGGTCGCGACACTTTCATATTTCGTTATCATAACATTTTTATTATGCTAAGTCGATTTCAAGGATCAAACAATAAAAGCATAAATAACTGCAAAATCAGTAAATTATACCTCAGGCTGATTTTGGGAGGCAGCAATATGTAAAACTTTATTACCATCTTGATCTTTCCAATCTAATATTTCAGTCATATAGGTTCGCTTAAGCCATCCAAATAAAACCTTGAATGCTTTAATGTTGCAGTTCTTGACAGCAATGTGAATCGCAGTCTCGCATTGGCTTGTCAAGTCTTCGACGGATGATTTGCAAGCGGATAGGAATTCGGCTAGGAGGTCCAGGAGCTCCACATTCTCCTGCTCATTTTCTCCCATTTCCCTAGATACAAAATGCAAAGGGGTGATCCAGCCTCGTCCTCGAACTCGGATCAACTCAGGGTTGAGGGTGATCAGTGCCCTCACAATGTCATAATGCTTCTTTTGTAATGCCAAATGCATGGGGCTGTAACCCCTTCGATTCAGCTTTTGAGCGAATGACGAATTCAAGATGGCTATCTCCATGGCCACTTTAGTTTTCCCCTTGTCAACGGCATAGTGCAGTGGAGTATTTGGGAAGGGGCCCCTGGATCCTTGATCTAAGAGATCTTGATCCTGTTCAATCAAGCGATATAGCTCATCAACGTCATCATGGTCGATTGCTTGCTGAAGCCGAGTGTCCATTGTTTTGACGAGGGAAATGTAGGAGAAGAGGGGCTTTGCTTGTTGATGATGGATCGATGGAAGTAGGAGTAGCGAACTTGCAAACATCATATATATAGTGCCATAGTCAACCAAAATTTAATTAGGGGAGTCATTGTTTATAACTTATCCGGCAGGAATGGTTGGTCTTTCTCGGTTAGAAAATTTTAGCGTGATCCATGTTATCGAAATATTATAACATGAAGGAAGAAGTGCACTCAATGTTAAGCCGATAATTTGTGGTCTGACGATTCCTCTTTTTTCTTTTACCTTTTTAATATTGTTGGGTGTCATTTTTCCTTTAGCACTTGAAGTTGTGTGGAGTCGGTGCTAAGGCTGTCTTGATAAATCACGACCACACCCATCTGGCACGCAACGATTGTAGCCACTTAAACCGTGTGGAGTACGAGAATTTCATTGCTTGAATCGACGTTTGGTTGAGCTTTTTCAAAACTTCAAGCATTCACGTTGAAATTTCCGAATTTCTTTTTCAAGAACAGGAGGATTTCGAGCTTGAGGAAGAATCTCAGGGTGAGGAATCTCAGGGTGAGCATGTTTTCCATGACAATGGAGAGATGATTTTGGAGAAAAGACCTTCTCATGTTGAAATGAACTCTAAATAAAGACGAGATTCTGGCGGAGAATGAGAGCAGCTATAGAAAATGGAAGGAAAGACAGTAGATCCAAAATTGATTTCATTTTACCAGAAAAATTCAAAGAATAAATTGATGGATCGATCTTGAAGTTTGGTTGACATCTTTTATTAAAACAAGAAATCTTGATTGATTTTGCAGATGTGGCTCCAAAGTCAAAGAGAACTGTCGCAGAGATGTGTTACCTGATAACCTGACTTTTCAAAAACTTGAGGTTTAGCTATTGTCCAATAAAGGAAGACTGATATGGGGCACATCAAGTTTTTTTTTTTTTTTTGTCGGTGGGCACATCAAGTTTGGGTTTACATCTTTCGTTTGATAAATTTAGGATTTTAAATTTGATTTTCCTTCTTTAATTAAGTTAGTTTAGGATATTCATTTGGTAGGTTTTTTTTTTTTTTTGAACTTTTTAATTTTTTAATTTTTTAAGGTTTAACCAGGCTTTTGTTATATTCTCAGTATTTCCTTTTGTATTGCCTTATTGGGTAGTAATTTCTAGAAAATGATTGTAACTCTATTTATTTGTTGTTGTGTTTGGTCAGATCGCACAGTTTGCCTCGTTCTAGAAATACAGAAAATTGATTGATTTCCCTACTCTAGCTTCGTGCATGTACGATTGAGGCGTTCGCGAGTTACGACTCAGTGCTTTTTGTTTCCACTGCATCATTTTATGAAGTTAAATTAGGAAAAAAGCTATTACAATTCCCGAGTTCAAGCAAGATTAAAGATTTTTAGGGAATATGGATAAATAGATAAGTCCGTTACATGCAACCAATCAGAGGGGTCTATTTCTTGCAAACCTTAAGACTGAAACATAAATAACATGCACAGGCGACAAGAATAGTTAAGTAGATAATACAGGCAACTTATTTCAGATCCTTCGATCCTAGGAAGTCACCACGCCTCCTTGTGGCATCGATGCGTTTTAGAGCTCCGATGTGCATTCCATGCACGCACCAGGGGAGCAACAACACGGAGATCAGCGAGCACCCAAAGAATGCCAATAAAAGAATTGCTGCGACCTCATTCTGTTCTGGGAATTCGACCATAAGGGAAATAATGTAGGCACAGCTGAGAATGGATACAGAGAAGTAAACCATGAAGGGTTTGGACATTAATGAAATGCCAGTAGCCCAGATTGTGCCGATGGAGGTGAAGAAGGCCGTGCTATTGAGGACCGTAAACAAATATAGCTTCCAGCCGTTCAGGATCATGTTTCCGGCTTGATGTAGTTTCCCATTAGCAGTGCCGCTGGGGTGGGCAGTGACGGTGGTGGAATTGACCGAGAGACTTGAAGAGGAATCCACCCAGTATCCTCCCGGAGGACTGAGAGCGGCTTGGTAAGTTGCAGTTGCGATTAAGGTCGACACTAAAAGAATTATTTCATGAGTGGATTTATCTTGGATGCCAAAAAAACTTGCGTGCTTCTCGAAGAAGGTTAGTTCCGTGGTAAAATACTGTGATAGAGAGAGGGTAGGAGTAAAAAGTCTTGCTAGACATTTTTGACGGCGTAACCTCTTCACAATATCTTGATTGCCACAAGAATTTGCTTGGAGGATTTCCAGGGCTGTCTCATCCTGGAAGTTCTTCGCATTTATATTTGTATGCCCAATCAATAGCTTGATGATCTAGAAGAAATGCAAAGAAAATGAAGTGAAGTATGTACCCCTTCAATTAAAATCACTGCGCTGTTACTAGTTTACCATTGTGCACAAAGTGGGCTAGTGCCATATTAAGCATGGATGATACTAGTGACGCAACTACATATGTACAAGGAGAAAAACTTCACGAAACCTTATTTATCAAATGCAATCATTTCAACGAATGTTACTAAGTCCTAAATCTTTTTAAAAGGTGTGATTTAGTCCTTTCACCAAAATAATTTGCGTGACAGTCAAGAACTGCCCATGTGAGTTCTGACGAAGGCGAATCCACAAAAGTGATGATCTGAATGACTATGATTATTTATAAAAGTTTAGGACTTAACCATGTGATCTAAAATGTTAGAATTCAATTATATTTTTGTGAGTTTTTTTTAGTTATGAAGAGATAGACTACCTTAGACAGGTATACTTATATCCTTTATACATTAGAATCAACTGATCAGTGAGTTATTTCCCACGAAGTGATTATGTATGGTTGTGTTGGATTGTCCTTGTTAGCTTCTACCTCACACAAGATGTTTGCATGGACTGATTTTGGAAGAAGGCAAGAAATTTTTGCTAATCAATAGGACAAATAAAAATTAAAAAAGAAAAAATTAAGATAGGCTCATGCTATTTCCACCTCTAAAACAGATTTAGACACACAGTAAACTCTAAATGGTTGAAAATAGCCGTCACTAAAGCCTTAGTGATGGTAAAATTGATAAAAGAGAAGGAAAGAATAACTTTAATAACTTTAATGTAACTTGATCAATCTAATAATTTTTATCAATCTTTTCTAAACTATCGTTTTTCTTCTTTTTAGTCCAAATTGGAGAAGTTACATGTTCATTGATTTTCAACGATAATCATCTAAGATTTGATAATTTTAATAAATTAAATAATTACAATTCCAATTTAAAAGAATATTTATAAAATATGTTTATCTACAACGTCTCCCTAAAGTTCATTTATAAAAAAGTCCTTGTTATATACAATTACTTAGTTCGAGTTATTTAGGGGAATTCTATGGTTAAAGTTACAAACTCTTTATGACTATATTCTATATTTAATATATGTTAATCAACAAAGATCAAGAACAAGGTTTAAACTCATTATAAACAATCACTTATCAGAATTAACTTAAGCACAATAGTAAGAAGAAGAGAAAAAATGAAGTTTGCTTAAAAACAAACGGAAAATTACATAAAGTGGTCGAATAAATCATAATTGCTTTGATATATAGAGACCGTTTTATATTTTCATGACAATATGGTTTTTTTACATTTTCATAAGTAGCAACTTTCATCCTTTCCATTTGTGATTTTGATTACTTAGTTTTCTTGAAATTATTTTCATCAATTCAATAAGTTAAGAAATGTTATAACCATTTAGAGCATAAAAACAGTACAAGTCACTAAGTTATTGTTGTGCTAGGCAAGAAACAAGGCGATCTCTATAACCATTTAGTTTTTTTTTTTTTCTGTAAATCCTCCAAACAAAACATTGTTATGCCAATTAAAATGAATTTAAATTTAAACCTTAATAGTTTTCCACTAGCAAATTTTGAAATGAAGCTATAGGCTTGTCTTGATAAAATTGAAAAATAAGTGCTAGTGTTGATAATCTTAAGTCCTGAAAAGGGAAGTAAAAAATTGTTTGAATATGATTAAAAATACATCACTGAATATAATTATTTTGTCACCAAACTTTGAACTGTTAGAGTAGGTTTTTACAATATAATCGGGAATATTCTATTTATTATCTTTTATACTGATTACTAGATTAAGTGAATATTTTGACTCAATTTTGTCTTTTAAGTCAAATACTAATTATGATTATAATACCAGTTTAATCTCATTCAGGGCTCCATTTTTTTTTTTTATTAATTTCCAACCCTTAATTGAATTTTTAAACATGCCCATATGTATCTATTGAATTAAACAAAAAAATTAAAAGTAATCTACCTACTCATATTATCGCTATCTTAATATGAGTATTTGACTTTTCTTTAATAAATAAACACTCCTTGTTGACCTAACTTTGACTACCCATCTGAAGTGATTTGGAGACCTAACCACTGAGGAAATAAGCGAAGAAAAAAGAATGGATCAACCTATAAAACCATATTCAATAAAGGGGTCCAACCCACTCATACGCGACCTTGTGCATGGGAAAGCTGTCAAAAAGAAAAATAAGAAATATAAGATTGGGAGGGAAGGAGAGATATCAATTCCTCCCAATTCCTCTTCTTCTCTTCAACAGAAGAAACCAAATAAGGTGATTTGTTCAAATCTCTTCTCTGAATGTTATCAGAATCATGTACTTTCATATTTTATCAGCATAACATTTGTTATTACGCTATTTCAAGGATTGAATGATAAAAGCAAGAATAAGCATTAAATCAACGAACTATACCTCCAGCTGATTTTCGGACGCAGCAATATGTAAGACGTTATTGCCATCTTGGTCTTTCCAATCCAAGATTTCTGTCATGTAGGTTCACTTAAGCCATCCAAACAAGACCTTGAATGCTTCGGTGTTGCATTTCCTGACAGCAATGTGAACAGCAGTCTCGCATTGACTTGTCAAATCTTCGATGGACGATCTGCAAGCGGATAGGAATTCAGCTAGGAGCTCCAAGAGGTCCTCGAGCTCTTGCTTGTTGTCTCCTTTCTTTCCAGCGACCCAATGCAAAGGAGTGATCCTGCCTCGTCCTTGGACTTGGATCAACTTGGGATCAAGCGTTGCCAGTGCCCTCGCAGTGCGGTAATGCTTCTTTTCCAAAGCCAAGTGAATGGGGCTATAACCCTTTTGATTAAGCTTTTGAGCGAGTGATGGCTTCAAGATGGCCATTTCCACAGCCACTTGAGTTTTCCCCTGGTCCACAGCATCGTGCAGTGGAGTATTTCGGAAGGGGTTCTCGGATCCATGATCTAAGAGATTTCCGTCCCCCTCAATTAACCTGTATAGCTCATTAACATCGTCATCTACTATCGCTCCTGGAAGGTCCATAGTTTGATGAGGGAAGTGTAGGAGCAGAGGGGCTTTGCTCATTGTTGATCCTGGAAGGTCCATAGTTTGATGAGGGAAGTGTAGGAGCAGAGGGGCTTTGCTCATTGTTGATCGGTGGAAGTAGGAGTAGCAAGCTTGCGAAATCATAAATAGTGCCACGGTCCACGAAAACTTAATTAGGGGAGTCATTGTTTATGATATATTCCGCAGGAATAGGTGGCCTTTCTCTGTCAGAAGATTTTAACCACCACGTTTTGCAATGCGTGAGCCAAGTTATCAAAATAATCTAATATCGAGGAAGAATTGTAATCAATCTTAAGCCAATAATTTGTGGCCCGACAATTTTTTTTTTACCTTTTTAATATAGTTGGGTGTCATTTCTCCTTTACTACTTGAAGTTGTGTGGATTAGAAGGTGAGGTTGTCTTGATAAAGCACGGCCACACCCACCTCGCACACATCGATTGTGACCACTTAAACAGTGTGGAGTACGAGAATTTCGTTGCTTTAATCGGCGTTTGGTTGAGCTTTTCCAAAAACTTAAGCACTCAAGTCGCCAAGACAAAATCTTATATCCTCAATTGATGAACTACCGAGCCTTAAGTCCAGTTTCTAAACTTATCCCTATTACCGTCAATAAGATCAAATCTTATACCTAAACTGATAAGCCATTGGTGGGTTCTTCATCACTTGCTCCTCGTTAATGTAATTGACAATTGAGTTTTCCATAATCACAAATCGGACTGCTGCTATAATGGTTTCGCCTGCTTTTAGTCCCCAAAGCTGTTAACCCAGAAGTCTCAGGAATACTCTTGTGAATTATAACTCCATGTTGTTGTAGGAAAAGATAAAATAAATAAATAAATAAATCTTAACCGTAATGCAAAATTAGATAACAGAGCTATCAGATAACTTTGGGGATGAGTTATATATTTAAGTTATAATAGCTCGTATCCTATGTGTATTAAAACTCGACCTCTAGTCATAAAAGATGCATCACATGAAGATGATAATGAAAATATGGAGAGACAAAGAGAGCTAAAGAACGGAAATGCACTGTAAAAACACCTCGCCTCGTGAGTTGTATTAGGAAATCCAAATCCCGACTTCACGCAAAGATTAAAGGTCTTTAGGCATTAAGGAACTAATACATGAGTCCATTACATGCAACTAATAAAAAGAGTCTATTTCTTGCAGACCTCACATGCGACAAAAATAGTTAAAGTAGATAATACTTGCGAATTATTTCCGATCCTTCTATCCTAGCAAGCTGCCGACGCGTCTCCTTGTAGCATCGATTCTGTGCAGAACTTGGTTGTGCTTCGACCACACCGATGCGGGGAGGAGCACCGTGGTGACTAGCGAGCACTCAAAAAAACCAAATAGGATCTTTACCACGAGCATATCAGATTTCGGTATTTCGATTGTAACAAAAACAAAGTAGGCAATGCTGAGAAGGCATAAAGACAAGTAAACCATTAAAGTGTCGGGGTATAGTGTCATCGCGGTGGCCCAGACCGTGCCGATGGAGGCGGTAAAAACTAAGCTGTTGAGGATAGTAAAACACAGTAGATTCGAGCCGCTCAAGATAAGGTTTCCAGCTTGATGTGGTTTTCCAATAGCAATGCTGCTGGAATTGGCTGGGTTATTTGAAGAGGAATCCTGCCAGTATCCTCCCGGAGGAGTGAAAGCGGCTTGGTAAGTGGCAGTCACAATCAAGGTAGACACTATAAGGACTATTTTGCGAACTTTTTCATTTCGGGTGCCCAAATACCCTGCACACCTCTCGAAAACGGTTAGTTCCATGCTAAAATACTGTGATAGTGAAAGGGTAGGAGCCAAATCTGTTGCTTGATGTTCTTGATGGCGTAATCTGTCCTCAACATCTTGATTGCGATTAGGATTCTCTAGGCAGATTTGCAGAGCCGTCTTGTGCTGTAAGTTCTTCGCATGAACATTTGTATATCCAATCAATAGCTTGATGATCTGGAAGAAGTGCAAATGGAACACAATGAAGTATGTATCCCTTCAATTTCAGTCACTACTTTGTGACTAAGCTTTACCATTGTGCACGGAGTGATCTCATGCCATGTCAGTTGGAACGATGCTAGGTATATATATACAAAAGGACAAAGTGTACTAAACCTTATTTACCAAATGCCATCATTTCAACTAATGTAATGAAATCTCAAATCTTCTCAAGAAATTGCGATCTAGTCCTTCCACCTGAAATTATTATGTCAAAGATAGAAATTGCCCATGTGAGTTGTAACATTGGTGAATTTTGTAGAAGTGATGACTTGAAATATCAGATTTTCCTGAAACTTTAGGATTTAACTAAGTCAACTGAAAGGTCTTATGATTTAAACATTTTGTAATTTTTTTTTTTTGTTATGAAGAGAGACTACATTAAACATGTTTATTTATATATTTTATGCATAAGATTCAACTAATGAGGGAGTAATTCTCATGTCCACAAGGGGATTATTTTATGGCCACGTCGGATTGTCCTTGTTAGCTTCCATTTTACTAGCTTCTATCTTTTGGGCGGATTAATTACAAAAGAAGGAAATAGGTTTTGCTAATCAATAGGAGAAACAAAAGAATGAGATGAAGTTAATGTTTTGTTACGCAGGAGTGACTACGATGGAAAGAGTTGGGGGGCTTAGAGCTCACTAAAAAAAAAAATGGAAACAATTTTAATCATGCCTTTTCTCTCCATCAAATTAGAAGCATCGCGAGCTTAAAATTGTTTCCCCGCTAGCAGCCTTGAAATGAAACTATGGGCTTGTTGTGTTAAAACTGAAAAGTTAAACGCTGAAAAAAGAAGATGACCATTAAAAGTACGTGAGTGAATATAATCAATTTCTTACCAAAAATGGATTTGTGATTACTATTGATAATATAATTGCGAAGAATATAAAAACTATCATTATATTGATTACTAGATTAAGGAAATGTTTTTACTGAATGGAGTCTTTTAAAGTCAGATAGTAATTAGGATAATTATAGAAGTTTAATTTCATTCAGTGCTTAATTTTCAATTAGCAACGCTTAATTGGGTTTTTGAACAGGCTATTGTATCTAATGAATTTAAATGAAAAGAATAAAAAATTATCTACATGCTCATATTATCAATATCCTAATATTAGTATTTTATTAATTTTTAAAGAAGAAAAAACAATATTTGTTGACCTAATTTTCACAACCCATTTGAATGGCAAAAAAAAGTCTTATATATGTTTGGATGGAATGGTTTGGAAAGAAATGAAATGATTAATCACTATGGAAACAAATAAAGATAAACAAATGGATCAACCTGTAAAACTGTATTGAATATAAGGGTCGAGCCCACCCTTACGTGACCTTTGCGCACGGGAAAATTGTCAAGAAGATAATTGGATGAGAAGATTGGGAGGGAAGGAGTGATATCCATCCCTCCCATAATTCCTTTTCTTCTATCCTACGAAAGAAACCAAACAAAGTGGTTTCGTTCAAAACTCTTATCTTTGAATGTTTTCTAAAACCTTGTATTTTCAATCCCTACTATTTCATTACCATAACAATTGTTCTTGGATTAGATTATGTTGAATTCAAGGATCGAATAATAAAAGCACGAACAACCATGGAATTGATGAAGTGTACTAGCATGAACTATACCTCGAGTTGCTGCTCTCTGGATACAGCAATATGTAAGACAGTGTCACCGTTTTGGTCTTTCCAATTTAAGATTTCTATTAGATAAACTCGCTTAAGCCATCCAAACAAAACCTTGAATGCTTCGGCGTTGCCTCTCTTGATAGCAATGTGAACCGCAGTCTCGAATTGATTTGTCAAGTCTTCAATAGATGATTTGCAAGCATATAGGAATTCTGCTATGAGTTCCGAGAGCTCCACTCTCTCTAGATCATCGTCTCCTACTTCCCCAGCTACAAAATGTAGAGGTGTAATTCCGCCTCGTCCATGAACTCGGATCAACTCGGGGTCAAGGGTCATCAATGCCCTCACAGTGTGATAATGCTTCTTTTGCAGAGCCAAGTGCATGGGGCTATAACCCCATTGATTCAACTTTCGAGTGAACAATGGCTTCAAGGTGGCTATCTCCATGGCCACTTTAGTTTTCCCCTTGTCAGCTGCATAGTGTAATGGAGTATTTGGGAAGGGGCGCTTGGATACATGATCTAAGAGATCTTCGTCCCCCTCAATTGAGCTATATAGCTCATCAACATCGTCATGGTCGATTGCTAGTTGAAGCTGAGGGTCCATTGTTTTGACAAGGGAAATGTAGGAGAAGAGGGGCTTTGCTCATTGATGATGGATGGATGTAGGAGTAATGAACTTGCAAACATCATATATAGTGTCGTGCCATAGTCGACCAAAATATAATTAGGCGAGTCATTGTTCATGATGTATCTCGTAGAAACAATTCAATTGGTTGGGGATCCTTCTCTTTAGAGAAATTGCATATTAAGTTTTGCAATGTCAGGAGTCAAATCGTTAAAGATACTTTAAATTGATCTAACAAGTGTAATTACTCCAATTGGTCGAGGTCTGATTTTTTTTTTTTTGTTAATATCGATGGGTGTAATATCGAAACGGCCTCAGGTTTCGATAAATCATAACTATACCCACCCGGTTCTGGTTTACAAAGATGGTATCTACTTATAACTGTGTGACGCATAAGAATTTCAATGCTCGGATTCCACCAACAACGAACTCAATAATCTAATTAGAGCTACCGACCAAAAAAAAAAAAATCTAATTAGAGCTTCTTCTTTTTTCTTTTTTAATTTTAAGTTATCAAGTGGCCAAAATAAAACTTTGATTCTTCAATTGACTATATGCCTAAACTTTAGCCCTTTTTTACACTTATTTCTATTATTGTCAAGATAGTGGGTTCTTCATCACTTGTTCCTCTTTAACATAATTGGCAATTGAGATTTCCATAATCCTACATAAGACGGATGCTAGTAGGAGTGAACAATAGGACCGATTCAATTCGAGAACCAGCTTGAACAGGCTTTATAGATTGCAAGTTGGTTCACATGAAAATCGGTTCAATTTCCAGATAAAAAATAATGGGAACCGGCCTCATTCAATTCGGTTCTTAATTCTTTACCCTGAACCGATTGATTTTACTAAAAAACCGGCCTAGCAAGACAAAGTTTGAGGTTCAACCGGTTCACTGCTAACCCCAAGTGAATCTTTTACTCTGTGTGATAATGCTTCTTTTGCAGAGCCAAGTGCATGGGGCTGTAACCCCATCGATTCAGCTTTCGAGTGAACAATGGCTTCAAGGTGGCTATCTCCATGGCCACTTTAGTTTTCCCCTTGTCAGCCGCATAGTGTAGTGGAGTATTTGGGAAGGGGTGCTCGGATACATGATCTAAGAGATCTTCGTCCCCTTCAATTGAGCTATATAGCTCATCAACATCGTCATGGTCGATTGCTAGTTGAAGCTGAGGGTCCATTGTTTTGACAAGGGAATTGTAGGAGAAGAGGGGCTTTGCTCATTGATGATGGATGGATGTAGGAGTAATGAACTTGCAAACATCATATATAGTGCCGTGCCATAGTCGACCAAAATATAATTAGGCGAGTCATTGTTCATGATGTATCTTGTAGAAACAATTCAATTGGTTGGGGATCCTTTCTTTAGAGAACTTGCATATTAAGTGTTGCAATGTCAGGAGTCAAATCGTTAAAGATACTTTAAATTGATCTAACAAGTGTAATTACTCCAATTGGTTGAGGTCTGATTTTTTTTTTGGTCAATATTGATGGGTGTAATATCGAAACGGCCTCAAGTTTCGATAAATCATAACTATACCCACCCGGTTCCAGTTTACAAAGATGGTATCTACTTATAACTGTGTGAAGCATAAGAATTTCAATGCTTGGATTCCACCAATAGCGAACTCAATAATCTAATTAGAGCTACCGACCAAAAAAAAAAAAATCTAATTAGAGCTTCTTCTTTTTTCTTTTTTAATTTTAAGTTATCAAGTGGCCAAAATAAAACTTCAATTCTTCAATTGACTATATGCCTAAACTTAATTTTAAGCTTATTTCTATTACTGTCAAGATAGTGGGTTCTTCATCACTTGTTCCTCTTTAACATAATTGGCAATTGAGATTTCCATAATCCTACATAAGATGGATGCTAGTAGGAGTGAACAATAGGACCAATTCAATTTGAGAACCAGCTTGAAGAGGCTTTATAGACTGCAAGTTGGTTCACATGAAAATCGGTTCAATTTCCAGATAAAAAATAATGGGAACCCGCCTCATTCAATTCGGTTCTTAATTCTTTACCCTGAACCGATTGATTTTACTAAAAAACCGGCCTAGCAAGACAAAGTTTGAGGTTCAACCGGTTCACTGCTAACCCCAAGTGAATCTTTTACTCTTTTGTCAGATGCCTTGCCTTGCTGTCTCCCCCTCTCTGCTTCTTCATTTCGAAGGGAGACCTTGCCATCTAAGTTACCTACTCTCCCTCTTCATCGAGGTAAAGGTCAAGATTTTATTCATTTAGTGTTGACGTCATACGCCGAAAGTTTCTTGGAAAGCTGGAGAACTCTTTTGAGGAGTGAAAATAAAAGAGGCTTTTCTTACCTCTCAGTGCTCTCTCTTTTCTTTCGCTTTTCTGTGTTTTGGTTCTTTAACGTGAGGTGGGTCACAAGTAGGGGTGAGCAAATAGGAATTCGGTGTCTTTTTACTGTGAATAGTTAATGCTGGGAGTAGGTAGAAATTGAGCCTGTGTGGTAGAGTTGGTAGAGGTTCTTGTCTATTTGGAGTAGAATTTTCCTTTCCTTTTGCGAAATTCAGATCTATGAAACAATGTGGTCTGTAAGAAATCAGGGAGTGTTTTGACAATAACTGTGAGTTGGATGTGTTGTTCTTTGGCTGCGTCTTTTTTTGGCCAAATCAAACTTCAAAGAAGTTTCTCTTTACATTGAGTGAAATCTGTAAAGCAAAAGGAAGTTCCTTTTTCTTCTGCTCTGGGTATTTGAACAGTTTGAGATCTTGCATGCTTTCAACTGCAGTTTAATGTTGTGATATATATTGAGGAACTTGTTCTTGTACTTATATCAATACATTTAATTTCTTATTAGAACCCTTCGGTCTTTGGGTTTGGATCTACTTTTTAAAAATTATTGCATGATCTGATGCCCGAGGCGAATGGAATTACATATTTTTCTGGATATTGTGACATCTTAGGCTTCACGATAAATGGATTGCTGGGGATCACAATCGTTGATATCATTGTAAACCTTACTGGACGCACATGATTGGCTTGCTAGAGGGAATACTTGGATCTGTTTTGAAGGATGAAACATAGCTGCATCCGTACAGTGTCTTCCTCAAGCTAAGTATGAATTAAATAAATAAATAAATACGTAGGCTGGTTGTTAGGTTTACCTTAAAACTGGCCAATCTGGTTCCAAGTGAGTTCTAGGGTCGGTTTGGTTTCCAGTTCCAAAAAATAAGAATTGGCTTTAACAGATTGAATTCCATATTCCTAGACTAGAACATAAACACCTTGAAACTAATCACTGCTGAATGCTATAATAGTGCATTTGCTATTAATCTCAAAGCTTTTAACCCAAAAGATTCACGAACTCTCATGTACTACATATTGTTTTAGAACAAATAAAATATAACTGTAACGCAAAATTAAATAATAGGGCTACTAGCTAATTTTGGGGATGGATAATATATTTAAATCTAAAAACCTAATATCCCATTACTATAAAGGCTTGACCTTCAGTTATAAAGGGCCCATGATAGGAAAATGATAATATAAGATGGATTCTAATGCTCGGCTGGAGAGACAGAGAGCGTGCTAAATAACGAAAATGAACTGCACAAAAGCATCACTTGATGAACTAGTTCATTGAGATGGCAGTTCGAGTACAGTGAACAAAACGCTCATGGCACCAACCTCACTTGCTCAAGATGATGAGGTGAGTACATGAGACTGATTGTCATGCATATCATAAAAAGCCACTATCCTGATCAGGGAGTCAACATTTATGCACAGTACTCTTTAAAAATATCAGTAACACTTTCCTTAAGGATGAACTCTGCACCTCTAGACTCAAGTGGAGTACTGACTCCAACAAGTGACAAAATGATGCAGGAAAGTCCTGAGGATACCGACGCTTGTTCCACTAGTCTGCTAGGTGAAGCTATACACACAATCTAACCCACCGAACTACTCTACTATGAGTCCGAGTGAAGCGTATACAGTAAAATTTATAAAGAAAACCCAACAGATTTTAGAGGCTCGGCAAGCTTGCTGTTCTTAGCCTGCACAAAACCGGGTCAAAAATTTGTCCAAGACAAGGTAGCACTAATGATGGTCGCCATTATTAGGATAGACGGACGGTCGACATAGTGGAGCTTGTCATGTAGATAGCTGCCAAGAATTGTCATCATTACATTGACGAGCAAATCTTTTAGCTTGTAGATTGAAGGGAGATGATTTTTTTTCTTGTGGGATCAAGTGCAGGTTGAACGAAAAAGAGCAGGTATAGCTTTGAATGTGCCATTTAACGGGAAAGACGGTGATCTTTATGGTTTGATGATCGAGTTTTCGTGCAAACAAGCCAGTTTCATGTTATCATACGTAAGAACAACTGAAAACAGATTGACACTTCTATGGTTTCCGTTAATAAGATTGTTCTCGAGCCTCGAGAGCAAGAAGTTGAAGTTTTTGAATTTCCTTTCCAAGAACCGGAGGATTTTGAGCTAAAGCGAAGAATCACAGGGTGAGCATTTCTTTTCCATTAGGATGGAAGGATGATCATGGCGAAAAGCCCCTCTCATGTTGATATGAATTTAAATAAATGTGAGATTTTGACACAGAAATTTGAAGCGATAGAAAATCAAAAGAATTGCATAAGATCTATAATCGATTTCATCATACCAGAAAATTTACAGAATTAATTGACGAATCGATGTTGAAGTTTTGGTTGGGATCTTTTCCTAAAGCAAGAATATTTCGATTGATTTCGCGGAGATGGCTCTGAATTCCAAGAGTATCATAGTAGATTTGCCTTGCCAGACGACCAACATTTTAAAAACTCAAGGATACTTAAGGTCTGGCTTTTTTTTTATCAATAAAGTGAGAATGACGTGGGGACACCTCAAGTTTGGAATTATGCCTTATGAATTTAGGATTTTGAATTTTGATATTTTCTTCTTTAATCAAGTTAGTTTGGGATGTTCATTTAGCATATAGTAGTTGAACTTAATGTTTTTATATTTTAATTTTTAAAATGCGCGAAGATATCTTGTCTTTGATTGGAAGATCCACATGAGCTAGTGGTTTTTAAAGGTTTTGTGGGGCTTCTGTCATATTCCTAGGATTTCCTTTTATATTACTTTGTCGAGTAGTAAATTCTAGAAGAAAAAGGGGTTGCAATCTTGAATATCTGTTGCATTTTATAGAATCACACAATTCACCCCTTTTCAGAGATACAGAAAATTGAGATATTTCTCTCTTAGCTTAAGGTGTACGTACATTTAGGCGTTCATATTCTCAATTCGCCCCTTAGTGCTTTTCATTTCTGCTTCTGTCATTGTAATGAAGTTTTATTAGGGAAAAAGCTCCCTTAAAGGTCTTTACGGTCTTTAAGGAATTAATAGGTAAGTCCATTGCTTAAAACTAATAAGAAGATTGTCAATTGCAAACCTCAAGGCTACGAACACAGATTATATGCACACGCCACAAGAGTAGTTAAAGTAAACAATACATGCGAACTAGTCCTTTGATCCTAGGATGCAGCTGAGCCGTCTCCTTGTGGCATCAACTTGGTATAAAACTCTGATGTGCATTAGCTATCGGATTTGGGGAATTCAATCACAAGGAAAACACAGTAGGCAGCGCTTATAATAGTCAAAAAGAAGAAAACGGTGTGAGTGCGGGGCCATAGTGAAAAAGCAGCGACCCCGATTGAGGTGACGGAAACGAAAAAAGCCGTGCCGTTGAGATATATGAAAATATATAGATTGGAGCCACTCAATATAATGTTTCCGGCTTGATCTGGCTTTTCAACGGCAATGCCGCTGGAATTGGCAGTAACAACAGAGGAATTGGCGGGGGGAATTTGAAGAGGAATCCTGCCATTATTCCCCCGGAGGACTGAGAACGGCTTGGTACGTGGTGGTTGCAATTAAGGTAGCCACTATAAGGATTACGTTGCAAGTGGCCTCATCTTAGATGCCGAAAACATATGAGTACTTCCCATAGACAGTAAAGTTCCTTGCTAAAAAATTGTGATAGAGAGAGGGTAGAAGTGAATCTTCGGCCTAACCTCCTCGCAACATCTTCATCAAATGGAGCACTCACTTGGAAGATGTCCAAAGCTGTTGTATTCAGGAAGTTCTTCACATTTACATTCGCATGTCCAATTGATAGCTTGATGATCTGAAAGAATAGCTAATACTTGAATTGCTGTTGAAAAGCCAATTCCTCTGTCAAGGTCGCGATGAGCGGGGGGCACAAGAGGAGTCAGGGCTGCGTTGGGCGTCGGGTCAAATCCGGGTCCAAGCCAAGTCGGGCTTGGCTCATCGGTCTGCAAGTTGGTTGGGCCAATTTTTGTTTGATAAGCTTAGTTTAGTTTGTGGGCCGGGCTGTTGTTTGTTAATGTTTAGTGGTTGGGCTAGGTTGATATCCTAGGCCGGGCTTAATGTCCTTTTTTTTTTAGATTTGTTTTTTGGGGTCGCCTGACTGGGCTCAGATGAGCTCAGGTCCATGGCTGAGCCCAGTCCAGCCATGGACCTGAGCCAGTCCTGACTCGGGTCGGATGCGGAGGATCCGTAATATAATATCAATAAAATTAAAAAATCTGAAATATTTCGGGAAAAGATTTTATTTTTTCTAAAAATTAGTAAAAAGCTTATAAATTATATCTTGAGGGATTTTCTTTTAAAACGTGCCATAGTCTTTGATCAATTTTTTTTTTTCATTGAAAATTGAACGAGCCCTTAAACCTGTGATTTGTTTTTAAGGACAAATAGTCGGTCATTAGTTGTGCATTTATATTTCAATTATTATTTGATAAACACTTTCAATATATTAATTTAAAAATTCTCATAGCATTAATTTGACTTAACATTGAATACCTAAACGTCGTGCGGGGTAAGGGTTTAGGAGAGGCCATGCTTAATTGATTGCCTCGGGCACGCCTTTAAGTAATGCCCCTAAATTTATGTCTTTTCCTCTTCCGACGGAAAAGTTAGGTGGTAGCAATTATATTCTTAGTATATCTCTTTTTAAAAAAATATACAAAATCAAGATATGTCGCTCTTTGCACTTGTGCATGTATGCTTTGTGCGTCCATCTTGCGCTTCATCATTTTATAAAATTGAATAAGGAAAAAAGCTATTCAAAGTCCTCAATTCAAGCAAGAGTAAACGTCTCCGGTGACGAAGGAATCAATGGATGTCTCCATTACAGGCAGCAAAGTTGGATTCTTGCAAACCTTAAAACAAGAAACATAGATTAGATGCCCCAACGACAAGAATTGTTAAAAGTAATTAATACTTGTGAAATTAAAACCCTTCAATCCTTGACTCGTCTACACGTCGCGTCGATTCGTCGTAGAACTCTTTTGAGCATCGCGATCATTAAGAAACTAGACCAGGCGAGCCAAAAGAGAAGCAAAGGTGTTGCTAGATAAAATCCTGCCGCCTTATTGGTTTTGGGGATTTGGAGTCTAAACGTAACCAAGTAAGAATAGCAGAGAAACATTATAGGCAAAACAGCGGCACTGGCGAGACGGCGGTCCTTTAGTGTTAAAGCGCAGGCCCCGATTACGGCAATCGAGGCGAAAAAAGCCATGCTATTCAACATCGTGTACCCAGATAGTTCATTACCACTTAGGATAAGGTCTCCGGCTTGATGTGGTTTTCCAAGAGCAATGCTGCTGGAATTGGCGATAACAATAGTGGAATTGGCCTGGGGATCTGGAGAGGTGTCTTGCCAATATCCCTTCGGAGGAGCAAGCGCAGCTTGGTAAGTTGCAGCTGCAACTAAGGTTGACACTATAAGCACTGCTTCGCGAGTGGGATTATCTTGGTTGACAATCCGATTTCTGTACTTCTCAAGGAAGGTTAGTTCCGCGCTATAAAACTGTGATAGAGAAATTATAGTAGTATAATGTCTTTCTTGACGTCCTATTTGGTGAAACCTCTCCACAACATCTGGATTGCCGCTGGGATTCGCTTGGAAGATTTCCAGAGCTGTGTTACCTTGAAAGTTCTTTACGTGTATGTTCCTATATTCAATCAAGAGCTTGATGATCTGGAACAAATGCAAAGGGAAAAAAATGAGGTATAGTTCCATAAGCTTTGCTATTGTGCATAAAATGAGCTCATGCCAAATAAATATGTAAGTTTGATGATGTAAGTGATGCAACAACGAATGGACAAAGGGAAAAACCTCATTTATTAAATGCAAATTGTATGAACCAATATAATGAAGTCCATAGTCTTTTTCAAAAAGTGCAATTTAGTCTTTTCACTTAGAAATTATTCATGTGATAGTTAGGATGATGGCCCGAAGGATTATGGTTTTTATTAAAGTTTGGGACTTAATAACGTCAACCAAAAGTCTCGGGATTTAATTATATTTTGTACAAATGGTTTTGGCTATGAAGAGAAAGACTACCTTAGACAGGTGCGTGTGGGTGTTTATATACATGTGTGTGTGTCCATATATATATCCTCTATGCATGATATTCTTGTTCACAAATTGATTATCCTATGGTTGTGTCGGATTGTCCTTGTTAGGATCCATTTCACTAACTTCCATCTCGTACAATATCTTCGGGAGGACTGATTTTGAAAGAAGGAAAGAGATTTTGCTAATTCATAGGAAAAAAAAAAAGAAATGATAGAAAAGAATGAATTAAGTTATCATTGTGTTAGGTATGAGTGACTGATATAACAAGTTGGAAGGAAATTACCCATAAAAAATTATCCAACCTGAAAGGGTTAGAGCACACTAAAAAATGACTTTTTATTGGGGTTCGAAGAGAAACAATTTTAATCCTAGCTTTTCTTTCCTTTTAATAAACTATAAACAAGGTGATCTCTCTATATCACTGCCTTTCTTTTCTTCCTTTTCCTTTGTGTCCTCCAACCAAATCATTGATAAGCCAATTAAAATAAACACAAATTGGAAGCATCACAAGCTTAAAATAGTTTTCCCGCTTTTGAAGTGAAACTATGGGCTTGTTTTGATAAAATTGAAATGTAAGCATTAGTATTGATAATCTCGAATGCTGACAATAGAAATAAAAAAAAAATCTTATAATTAAAAATACATAATTAAATTTGATTTATTTCTTATCAAACATGAAATTGTTACTATCAATTATATTGATTGCTAAATTAAGTGAATGTTTTGGCTAAATCGAGTCTTTTAAGTCAAATACTAATACGAATTAACTCATTCATTGCTAAATTTCTTATTTCGAGCACTCAATTTAATTTTCAAACATGCCAATATGTATAGATTAAATTAATGAAAACAGTTAAAAACGGTCTACATACTCATATAATCACTATCTTAATATGGTTATTTGACTTTTTTTTATTATAAAAAAAGCATGTGTATCTAATTTTTACAACCCATCTGAGTGGCATAAAAAGTCTATTAGACTTTTGGATGGTGAATGATTTGGAGAGAAATGAAATGATTAGATTAATCTCTAAGGAAACAATCGAAGATAAAAAGAATGATCCACCTGTGGGACAATTGCTTTGATTACTAGAATAGAGCCAACCCTCCCCTAACCAAGTGCACGGGGAAATTGTCAAAAAGAGAAGTGGAAGAAGAAGATTAGCAGGGAAGGACAAAGGAGTGACAACCATCCCTCTTGATTTCTTGACTTCTCTCCGACAAAAGAAACTAAACAAAGTGGTCCCTTTCAAATCTCCTCATTCTAAATGTTTTCAAAAAACATGAACTTATTACCATTATATTTGTTCCCGGATAAGATTGTGTCGAATTGAAGGATCTAACAATAAAAGCAGAATAACCATGAAATCAATGAATCATACCTCGGGTTGCTTTTCAGATGCAGCAATATGTAAGGCGGTGTCACCATCTTGATCTTTCCAATTTAAGATTTCTGTTAATTTGACTCTCTTAAGCCATCCAAATAAAACCTTGAATGCTTTTGTGTTGCCCATCCTGACGGTAATGTGAATTGCAGTCTCGCATTGGTTCGTCAAGTCTTTGATAGACGATTTGCAAGTAAATAGGAATTCTGCCAGGAGTTCCAAGAGCTCCATGTTCTCTTGCTCATTGTCTTCTATTTTCCCGGCTACAAAATGCAAAGGGGTGATTCCACCTCGTCCTCGGACTTGAATCAACTCAGGGTCAAGGGTCATCAGTGCCCTCACAAGGTGATAATGTTTATTTTGCAAAGCCAAGTGCATGGGACTATAACCCCCGCGATTCAACTTTCGAGCGTACAATGGCTTCAAGGTGGCTATCTCCATTGCCACTTTAGTTTTCCCCTTGCCAGCGGCATCGTGTAGTGGAGTATTTGGGAAGGGCCCGTCGCATCCATGATTTAAGAGATTTTCGTCCCCCTCAATTAAGCTATACAGCTCATCAAGATCATTATGGTCGATTGCTTGCTAAAGCCGAGGGTCCATTGTTTTGACGAGGGAAATGTGTGACACCCAGATTTTTGGGTTTTAATTTCTACTAGATATATAGGGCCGTTTTCGTTCAATTGAAGCCATGGGTTGTGAAATTGAGATGTGAGATGAGCTATTGGATGAGGAGAATATTTAATGGAAGCATTGAGGCCGATTGAGATGGATTTAAAGTAAATCAAGTGATTAATGGAAGCCAATTGTTTCAAAATTCGTATGCCCATAGAACCAAAAATTTAAATTACCTTAAAGCTTGTAGAAGGGCCATTTTTGGCAAGAAAAATGGAGTGGAAGACAGCTGGTGGTGGGCCATGAGAGAGAGTGAGAGAACCGGTTCCTTCTCCCCTTCTCTTCTCCTCTCTCGTGACCGACTCTCTCTCCCCCATCTCTCCTTGCTGCACGAAGAACCAGCAAACCGAAGAAGACCTCAACAAACTCAACAACTGCTGAAGATCTATTGAAGTCAGAATCGTCGCCGTTGTCGCAGCAAGCAGCCAGAGTCGGAGTCGTCACCGCTGCACGCCGCCGTTGCTCCGCCTCCCTCTTTCCCTTCTGCTGCCAGTCGACCAGCCCCTTTCTCCCTCTTGTTTATGCTTTTCAAACCCAGAAACCGTAGAGGAGGAATATCACGTCTCCCGGAGCCGTCGCACGCCGCCGTTCACTGTCGAGCTGCCGTCCTCCCGCGCCGCTGCTGGCTGTGTGCCGTTGGCCTCTGCTCGTGCGCCTGAGGAGCTGTTCGACCAGCTCAGGCTACGGATCGGCCACCTACGGCCGCCGCCCGACCTCCTCCGGCCACCGTGAAGCCTCGCCTAAGTCTTGTTCAGCCCCTCCGTCCATCTAGGTCTGCTGTTGCTTCAATCCGAGCTTGGATCCGCCCCCAATCAGCAGCAAACAGAGAAGACAGAAAATGGGTATTGCAGTGACGTTTGGCCCGTTTTGACCGCCTTCCCGAGCCCGGATGCTCGGCCCGCTTTGGGGAAAATCGATCCTCGCGTCGAGCCCGTCGTTTTGAGTGAGTTTTACTCACTAATGCCTTCTTAGTGCACTAATTATACTTAAAGGTTGATTAGTGTTAATTAAGTGTAATTAGGTTGTTATATTATAATTGATTAGTGATTATTAGTTAATTACATTGCATGTTAGTTGTTTGGTTAGTGTAGTTAGATAGAGAATTGCCTATAATATTTATTGGATGCTTCTTGGGATTTTTCCCGTCCCTTATCGGGTGTTAATTAAGCGATTCGGGCCTAAGTGGTATTTTAGGGAATTTAATATTAATTTTCGAAATTAATTATTTAATTATTTATTTCCCGGAAATTCAACTGGGATGGCCAGTGACCGGGATTTTATGCTGATGATGGTGGCGCAGACTGTTTATTTAATTGAGCTTCATATGGTGCTAAATTGGAATTATTGTGTTTATTTGTTTATTTTTCGGAATTAAATTAATTAATTAATTATTTTCCGAAAATTCAACTGGGATGGCCAGTGACCGGGATTTTATGCTGATGATCGTGGCGCAGTCCGTTTATTTAATTGGGCTTTAGTTTGTGCTAAATTGAATTTTTAATATTTATTAATTAATTATTTTTCGGAAATTAAGATTGAGATGGCCGACGACCGAAATCTCGTGCTGATTGTCGTGGCACAGTTCGTTTATTTATTTGAGCTTTACGTTGTATGGAATTAAATAAATTGTGATGTTTTGGGGATTTACCCTAAATTGATTTGGAGTTGATTGAGATTGAATGATTGATTGGTAGATGGCCGGTCGTTAGAATTTCGAGCTGATCACAGCATTGCGGTCGGTTTGTGTTAATTGTATGTTTAAATTGAGAAATTGAGTGATTGATGATTATGGTTAATAATTCCAAAAGTGTGGAATTTTGTGAAATTGATGAAGTTGTGGTATTTAACTTGAAAATACCCGGTGTTGGCTTTTAGCACCGTAATTGGTTTGTATGACCAGTTTGAATCGATTGGATTGATTGATTGATTGATTGATTGAATTGAGATATGAGTTGGTTTATTATTGAATGATAAGCTTTGGCGAGCATTGGTTTATATATATGTATCAGCTTGGGCGAGCAATTATGATATACATATATATATGGCAGCTTCTGGTGAGCTATAGTATACTATATTGAATATTGCGGCAGCTTCTGGTGAGCTATAGTATACTATATTGAATATTGCGGCAGCTTCTGGTGAGCTAAGATCGTTTTATCAGCTTGTGCGAGCACGATCTATATATATATCAGCTTTTGAGAGCAATGATCGTTTATCACTTGTGAGAGCAACGATCCATATATCACTTGTGCGAGCTATCATCTATGTATATATCGGCTTGTGCGAGCTACCATCTATATCAGCTTGTGAGAGCATTGCATCCATTTCAGCTTGTGCGAGCCATAATTGTATTGATGGATGAATAGATGGTAGGGTTTAATAGATGATATGAATTGATAGATGTGTGGATCGTATGATATCAATTGATTGACTGAATGGAAATGACCGTGAGTGGTCTTGTTGGCATATAATCGACTAAGTCGATTAGATCGATGCTTCGATCTATAATATGATTGCTTAGGTGCCTATATGATCTGTGCTAATATGCAGGTGGAATCTGAGGCCAAGGTAAGTCCTCTGACTCATGTTGTGCATAGGCAGCCCTAAGGTGTATTAGTTTACTAATCGGGTCTTAGGGGGTAGAACTTGCTGAGACGTTGTCTCAGTGGTTATTGAATAACCATTTCAGGATATGGATGAGGAGCCTAAGGAGCATGAATCTGATGAGGAGATCCCTGTTGAGGAACTCGAAGAGGAGTACGTGGAGGAGGACCCTAAGGATAACCCCGAGTACGACCCGGATGAGGACTGAGATCCCATCCTGTCTTGTCAGACCTTGTTTGCATGTAAAAAGTTATAGTTGTGAACTTTCAGTATGAAAAATGTATGGCATGCTTTCCTATCCCATTGCTTTATTGTCTGGGGATTTATAACTGCTTCCGCATGTGCAAATATAAATGAAAGGGTCGGCGATATATAGTCCTGGGATATCGCATTTTTAAAATCGACCAAAAGTAAGGGATGTGTGCGTGCCTGAGGATCGGGGCGTGACAAAATGTAGGAGAAAGGGGGCTTTGCTTGTTGGTGATGGATGGAAGTAGGAGTGAACTTGCAAAAATCATATATATAGAGCCATTGTCAACCAAAACATAATTAGGTGAGTCATTATTTATTATTTATCTCGTAGAAACAACCCAAATGGTGAGGTCATCTATCTCTTTAGAGAACTTGCATGCGAAGTTTTGCAATGCCAAGAGTTGAGTCGTCAAAGAAAATTTAAATTAATCTACCAAGTGTAATTGATCCTTATCCAATAATTTGTGGTCTGTTTTTTTTTTTGGTTAATATTGGTTAGTGTAATATCGAGATGGCCTCAACAATTTTGAGAAATCATAACTACACCCATTCAGTTCACAAAGATGATATCTATTTAAAATTATGTGAAGCCTAGGAATTTCATTGCTCAAATTTCACTAACAGCAAACTCAATAATTTGATTAGAGCCTTTTTTTTCTTTTTTCCTTTTTTGAATTTGAAGTCATCAAGTGGCAAATAAACATTTGACTCTTCAATTGACTAAATGCCCAATCTTAAGCCTTTTGTTTACACTTATCTCTTTTACCGTCGAGAAGATTAAATCAATATTTATAAATTGGTGAGTTATTATTGGGTTCAATTGGGAATTGAGTTTTCCGTAATGATAAATTTGACGGATGCTATTAGGAGTGAGCAATCGGGCCAATTCGAGCTGGCTTATGGGTTCCAAGACAGTTCACACAGAAATTTGTTCACTTTTCAGATAAAAGGATTGGGAAGCGGTCTTGACCGAATCCGGTTTCTAATTCTATACCCCAAACCGATTGTTTTAACAGAAAAACCGGCTTTGCAAGAGAGACTTCTAGGGTTCACCGTTGATCCCAAGTTAATTTTTTTACTCTTCTATCAGATGCCTTGACCCTCTCTCTCTTCCCCTCTATTTCTCACTCTCCTTCTTCGGCGGCTCGATCTCTGACTTCATTCGCCATTCACCACTCTCCTCTCCGCTCGGAGATACTCTCTACGTTGGTTTCGTTTTCGATTTCTTCGTGGAGTGGCATCTGAGCTAAATTTCCTCCGCCATTTACGCGATAATCCCCTTACTCCGCGTGAGGAGCACTAGGGTGGTGGGGTATGGTGATCATTAAAGCTGTAAGAACTCTTGCTGCTTACACATTGACTTTTCGAGAGAAGGACTTTTGAGGAGTGAAAATAAAAGAGGCTTTTCTTACCTCTCAGTGCTCTCTCTTCTCTTTTGCTTTTCTGTATTTTGGTTTATAAATGTGAGGTGGGTCACGAGTAGGGGTGAGCAAATTGGAGTTCCGTGTCTTTTTGCTGTGAGTAGTTAGAAGTTAGAATGTGAGCCTGTGTGGTAGAGATGGTAGAGGTTCTTGTCTACTTTGGAGTGGATTTTTCCTTTCCTCATGTGAAATTCGGATCTATGATCTATCTATAGTGGAAACAATGTGGCCTATAAGAAATTTGGGAGTGTTTTGACAACAACTGTGAGTCGGATTGTTTGTTCTCTGGCTGTTACTGTCGATAGCGTTGTCCTTTTTTCGGCCAAAACAAACTTCACAGAGATTTTTCTTTGCATTCAGATTCAACTGAAATCTCTAAAGCAGAAGGAAAGTGCTATTCTTTAGTTTCTTTTGTTATGGGTTCTGAACAGTTTGGGATCTTGAATGCTTTCACCTGTAGTTGAGGTGATGTGATGATGTTCGAGGAACTTGTACTTATATTAATGTATGTAATCACTTTTTAGAATCTTTCAGCCTCTGGGCTTTGGATCTATTTCGTTCAAAGTCATTGCATGATCCAATACTTGAGGCGAATGGAATTATATACTTCTCTGGATGTAATGACATCTTGGGATTCGTGGGATTAATTGATAGCTGTGGAGAACAATCAGCAATGGCATTCTAAGCCTTACTGGGCACATGGAATCAGCTTGCTAGAGGGAATACTCGGATCTCTTATGAAGGATGAAACATAGCTGCGTGCGTATACTATCTTCCTCAAACTAAGTATGAAAGGAAAAAAAAAAAAAGAACAAAAAAAGATTTAGGACAGTTCTCCAGTCTACCCTGAAACTGGCTAGTTAGGTTCCCAAGTCTACCCCGAAACAACTTGGTGGCTTCATGGAATGGTATGTGTGATGAATGCCTCCGCCATCTAAGGGATAATCCTTCGACTCTGTGTGAGGGTGATTAGCGTGGTGGGGTAAGGTCAAGATTTTATTCATTTAGTGTCTATCATGTGCCGAAAGGTTTCGTGGAAAGCGGAAGGAATCTTGTCGAGTCTCGAGAGAACCGACTTTTGGGGAGTGTAAATAAGAGAGGCTTTTCGTACTTCTCACTGCCCTCACTTTCCTCTGTTGCTTTTCTGTTTTTTGGTTTTCAAATGTGAGGTGGGTCACGGGTAGGGGTGAGCAAATTGGAATTTTGTGTCTTTCCAATGTGAAAACTCCAAGTGAGCGTGCGTGGTAGACTTGGTAGAGGTTCTTGTCTAATCAGGAGGAATGGAATTCCGATTTTCTTGTATGAAATTCAAATCTATGATCTTCCCTAGTGGAAGCAATGTGTCCTTTATGAAACTTAGTTGTGTTTGTGAGTTGGATGTGTTTGTTCCTTGGCTGTTATGGTGAATAGATTCGTTCTTTTTTTGCCAAGACAAGATTCACAGAGGTTTCTCCTTGCATTCAGCATCAAGTTAAATCTCTTTGGGTATCTGAACAGTTTGGGATCTTGAATGATTTCGCCTGTAGTTTAGATGTTGTGATTAGATAATCAAGGAACTTGCCATTGCACTTATACCAATGTATCTAATCACTTTTTCGAACCCTTTGGCCTCTGGGCATTGGATCTATTTTTTGAAACATTTCATGATTGTATACTTGAGGCGAATGGAATGTTTTTGGATATTTTGACATCTTGAGATTCATGAGATAAACCGATAGCTATGGAGAACAATCATCTACAGCATTCTGAGACCATACTGGACCTATGTGATTGCTTGCTGGGGGGGTAATACTTGGATCTCTCATAAAAGAGAAAACATAGCTGTTTCCGCATACTGTCTTCCCCAAAACTAAGTAAAACTGAAAAACAGAAAATGTAGGCCGCTTCTCAGGTGTACCCTGAAATTGGTTGGTTCGATCACAAAGCCACTTCCAAGCTTTCATCGGTTTGTTTTCCGATTCCACATACTGAAAATCAGCTATAACTGTATAGGTTTCAAATTCCTACTTTGAAACCAATCACTCCACAATGTTATAATAGATCAGTTGCTTTTTATCTCAAGGTTTTTAACCCAATATTTTGAGGAATTCCCAAGAACTACATATTGTTTTGGGAAAAATAAAATAAAACGTGATGTAAATTTTGTTAGCTTAGCCACTAGCTAGTTTTGGAGATGGCTTGTACATTTAAATCTAAATACTCGCTACTAAAACTCGACCTTTAGTTGTAAAAGAGCCATGATAGGAAAATGATGGTGAAATGGATGGGATTTTAATATTCAGCTGAAGGGACGGAGAGAGCGCTAAAGAATGGAAATGAACTGCATGGAAACCTCATTTAGTGAGCCCTTCCATTGAGATGGCGGTTCAGGCAGAGTGAATGAAATGCTTGTGGCACCAACTTCACTGGGTCAAGTCGACGAGGCAAGTACATGGGACGATTGCCATGAATATCATAAAAAGCCCCTGGGTGCTCAGGGACCCAATACATATGCACAGTACACTTCAAAAATATCAGCAACACTTACCTCAAGAACAAACCTTTCATCTCTAAATTCAGGTATGATGGTTTGCGGAAGCTAATAGTGATAGTTTTAGGTGAGTACGTGAGATTTTTCTTGGCAAGGGTACAAGAGAGGGTGTCTAAATGAAGGTGGACTTTCACAGCAAGGGGAGACACAAGGAAAAACACGAAGGCTTTTATCATTTGGTGGGTAATATAAAGGAAGGAGGAGAGTTTTGCTAGTTTCTAAGTAAGACCGGATGTCCGCCAAGCCCATATATAGGCGCATATCACCGACTTGCCCATGCAAAATTCTCTGCTCAAGTCAGAGATTTTCTCAGCTTTAGTCGGCTCTATTATTGAGCATGTAAACTGACTTTCAAGGGCAAATAACTCTGCCATTTGCAGAGATAATTTTGTGGTCTCTTCTACACAAATCTAGTGTACTCCATACTCTTCCTTGCCGCCCATGCACTAGATATTTTGTAAAATTTCTGTGACATCCTCAATTCGGACCTATATTCAAACCACGGGAATTGAATAAGGATTGGTACATCCATGACAAGAATAAACTGTGGGTCGATCTTGCAGATTGCTCATGAGCCAACTAATTGATTAGGGGCAAGACAACTTAAAATCAGGGTTGCAATAGACTAGAGTGTTCAACCATGAAAGGACCGTTCAACCATAAGGGTTGATGTGGACAATCATGTGCCATCATGAGTTGATCAATGGACGGGTATAGATCGATTCGGCTTGAGTATATAGCGGTTGCGAGTGATGCCGCACGGTCAATGCGCCATCCCTAATCCAATTCCGAACGATCGTGAGTTCAGGACAGGTCGATCGATTCTATTTGATTACATGATAATCGAGGGTCATCCATGGATTGATCGGACTCAAATATAGGTCATGTGTAAAACCCTAGATAGGTGTCGAACTTAGTTCGAGTCTAGCCAAGCGAGCTCCGCCAATGCTGTTCAAATTCGCGTAAGTCATGTTAAGGCTGTTTCTAGTCGAAACCTAGCCACAAACCTTAGTCCAATTTCAGGTATTGATTGTAAATGTTATCAAAACATTCCTACCCAATTGAAATGATATTATTGAGTCCGTTAGTGCATTAATTGGAGGAATAAGCTAATTTAACGATATAGACTTTAGTGGCCCTAGATATGAGACCAATTTAGCTTCTTGAAATTAAATCGAGTGAAACTTAAATCAAGTGGCCATTCTACAAGGGTATAGGTGTCGTGAGAAATTTTACATTTTTTATTTGATGATTTAGAATTTCCTTATAATAAATTTACGACATTCATTTGTTATAGAATATGTGAATTTACTGTTTCTATTATTTTAACTTTTTTAAACGCGTTAAGATATTTTAGGATCTAGTCATTCTTTTACGTGTAGCTAGGGTCGTGTTACATTCTTAGTATTTCTTCCGTTTAGTTGTAATTTCTAGAAAAACGGTTGCAATTTTGCTTATTTGTTGTGTTTTATTAGACCAGGCAATTTGCCTCTTTTCAGAAATGCAGTCAATCAATGAAATTTCGCTCTTTGCGTTTTGTGCGTGTATGTTTAGGGCGTTCATCTTTGCAAGTTGTGGTTTAGTGCTTTGCCTTTCTATTGCAACATTTAATAAAGTTGAATTAGGAAAAATGCTATTTGAAGTCCCGAATTCAGGCAAGATTAAAGGCATTCATTGAAATTAATAGATGAGCCCATAACATGCAATTAAATAAAAGAGTCTGATTCTTACAAACCTTAAGACAAGAAACATAGATTAGATGCACACGAGATAAGAATTGTTAAAGTAAGCAATACTTGCAAATTACTTTCAATCCTTCGGTCCTAGAAAGTTGGCGACGCATCTCCCTGCAGCATCGATTTGTCGTCGAACTTCTAGGTGCTTTATCCTTATGTACGCAGGGAGAGGCGAGAAAAACGAATTAAAAAAGTACTGTTACGGAAATTACTGTCCCGGCATTCAATTTAGGAATTAGAGTTGTGAAAGAAACAAGGTAAGCAGCGCGGAGGAGGGATATAGGGGTGTAAAGCAAAGTGCTGTCCTCTAAATTAAAAGTGGTGCCCGAGATTGTGAAGATGGAAGTGAAAAACACCAGGCTATTCCAGAACATGTACCAAAGTAGTTTCCAACTGGCCAAGATAATGTTTCTGGCTTGACGTGGCTTTTCAAGAGCAATGCTGCTGGAATTGGCGGCAAAGACAGTGGAATTGGCTGTGGGATTTGACGAGAAATCCTGCCGGTATCCTCCCGGAGGAGCGAACACAGCTTAGTAAGTTGCGGCCGCAATTAAGGTTGCCATTACGAGGATTACTAGGCTTCAGTTGGGGGGCCGACCTTGTATTGGTTGGGCCAATTTTTGTTTTATAAGCTTAGTTTAGTTTGTGGGCCGTGCTGTTGTTTTCTAGGGTCGCTGGACTGGGCTCATTCACTGAGCCCAATCCAGCCATGGGCCTGAGCCGGTCCTGACTCGGGGAGGACGGGGAGGATCCGTTATATAATATTAATAAAATTTAAAAATCTGAAAAATTTCGGAAAAATATGTTATTTCTTCTAAAAATTAGGAAAAAGCTTAGAAATTAGATCTTGTGCATTTTCTTTTAAAATATGTGAAAAAATTTTATCAATTTTTTTTTTCACTCGAAATTGAACAAGCCCTTCAAGTTTTATGATAGGATGTGGTTTGTTTTTGGAGACAAATATTAGGTCATTATTTGTGCAATTCTATTTTGATTATTACTTGATACGCACTTTCAATATATTAATTGAAAAGCCTAGTAGCATCGATTTGACTTAATACTAAATACTCAAACGTCGCATAGTTTAAGAGAGCCTACAATTAATTGAGTGCCTTGGGCATCCCTTTAGACTATATCCCAAAATCTACGTCTTTTCCTCTTCGAAGAGAAAGGTTAGGTGATGACAACTATATTCTTAGTATTTCTTTTTCTGAGTTGTAATTTCTAGGAAAAGAGCTGCAACTATACTTATTTGTTGTGTTTTATTGGGTCAATTAGTTTGCCTTTTTTTTTTTTCAGAATTATAGAAAATCAAGATTGCTCATTGCGCTTTGTACCTATACGTTTTGTGTGTCCATCTTGCGAGTCGTGACTTTCACTGCATCATTTCATAAAATTGGATAAGGAAAAAAGCTATTCAAAGTCCTCGATTCAAGCAAGAGTAAAGATCTTCAATGACGAAGGAATCAACGGATCCATTACAGGTAACAAAGTTGGATCTTGCAAATCTTAAGACAAGAAACATAGATTAGATGCCCCAATGACAAGAAGCGTTAAAGTAAATAATACTTGCGAAATTAAAATAATACTTGCGGAATTACTTTGAACCCTTCGATCCTATACTCGTCTTTGTGTGGCGTCGATTCGTTGTTGATCTCTTTGGAGCTTTATCGTCACGTACCAGGTGAGACTTGATGTGGCGAGCCAAGAGAAAACCCAAAGTACCCCTAAAAAATTTCCTGCTGCCGCATTGGTTTTCGGAATTTGGATTAACAAGGAATCTATGATCCTGTCTAACTGGGAAACAATGTGGTCTTTATGAAACTTCGTAGTGTTTTGACAATAACTGTAGGTTGGATGTCTCTTTTTTGGCTGTTTCGTCAATAGTGTTGTTCTTCTTTCGGCCAAAACAAACTTCACAGAGGTTTCACTTTGCATTCAACATCAAGTGAAATCTCTAAAGCAGAAGGAAAAGTATTATTGTTGTTTTTTTCTTTTTGGTTTCTTTTGCTCTGGGCATCTGAGCAATTTGAAATCTCGAATGCTTCCACCTATGTTGTGATAAGATATTTGAGGAACTTGTTCTTATACTTATACCGATGCATTTAATCACTTTTTTCAACCCTTCAGCCTCTGGGCCTTGGATCTACTTTCTAAAAATCGCTGCATTATCCGACATTGAGATGCATGGAATTATATACTTTTTTGGATATCATGACATTTTCGGCTTGCAATAAATCAATAGCCTCGGAGAACAATCACATACAACATTCTAAACCTTACAGCCAAAAAAACTAATTAAAATTAAAAGAAAAAAATGTAGGCCAGTTCTCAAGTGTCCCCTGAAGTCGGTTGGTTCGATTACAAGCCAATTCCAAGGTTTATCATTTTAGTTTCTAGTTCCACAAACTGAAAATCAGCTTTAACAGTATAGGTTTTGGATACCTAATCTGGAACCAATCACTCCTCGACACTATAATAGATTATGTGCTTTTCAGCTCAAAGCTCTTAACCCAATAAATTGAGGAATTATCATGAACTACCTATTGTTTTATGAAAAATTAAATAAAACTGTAAGGTGAATTGTGCGGTGGTTGGCGGTGGCCGGTGGGTTGTGGGCTGTGGTCGTGCAGCGGCGGTCGGCGGCCAATGGTGATGGGCGACAGTGGGCAGCAGTCGGCGGTCTGTGAGTAAGAATAAAAAAACGAATAAATACAAAAAATTAAAATTTGTATCAAGCGCATTTATATTTTATTTCTATTTCAAAAATAGAAATTTTGTATAATTACCAAACATGTTATTTTACTCAAAAAAATTTCTTCAGAGTAGAAAGAGTAGAAATAGAAAAGAATTATTTTTGAAAAGAAACTGTTTGTCAGAGTAGAACTATTTCTGAAAAGAACTATATTCTCGGTACTTCTTTTGTTTAGTTATAATTTCTAGAAAAAGGGTTGCAATAGTGCTTGTTTGATGTGTTTTATCGGACCAGACAATTTGCTTTTTATAGAAATACAATTTTTTTTTTTTTTTTTTTTTTTTTTTTGGTCATAAGTAACGATTTCATTGAAATAACTAAGTCATTTGTGGAGAAAATACATTGAAAACATCAGCACATAGTAAATCAAATAGGGCAGGTGGGGGATTCTGGAGCCAATTTTGTGGAAGAGTGTTGCTCCGCAAGCTTTCGCCGACCCGGTCCGCGAGGCCGGTTTAGTTCTCTTTTGCAATGGGCCGCAGAAATGGCCCGGAACAGCTTCATTTTTGTTCGGCCCGGCTCACCGTTGACTTTGCTTCCCAAGCGAAGTCTTCGAGAGTGTTGCAACCGTGCACGAGGGGGAGACGGTCGGATACCACTTCCGGTGAAAGGTGAGTTCGGGGAGAGAGAAAAATTAGGGTTTCAAGTAGTGCGATGGCCTCCGCCCTGTTCGCCGTTGACGCAGCCACCAGTTTCGTAAATCCATCGACAACCCGTCCGCCGGAGTCGCGGCACAAGCAGGCTATGGCTCCTCGTTCTCGCATCCTCCCCTCGTTTTCTCTTAATTCTGGTTCGGCGCCGTTGCTCGGAAGAAAAGAGGCGTCGATGTTGATTTTCAGCGCTTCGGGGATGGGGGCTTCCATCGTTGAGGTATGGTGTCGCTGTGTTGCTCTCCTTGCTTTTTGTTGTTCCAAGTGGAGAAGCTCTCGTGTAGAGCCTCGGCTTTAAAAATCGTTTGCTGTGGATGCAGAGGGCGATGGGCATATATGAACCGATTGCGATCTTTCCAAATGCTCCAGAGGGTAACCGTGACAAGGTCGAACCTTTTTGCCTTTGGTTTTTGGTTTTTTTTTTTACCTGTACGCCGGTCATCGAATCTGGTTAACCCTATTCGGACACTTTGATGTTCGGGGGGGCAGCTTTCCAAATCTTAGTCGTCCATGAACATAGCAGCAAGGTGTGCTCGGACCGTTTCGGCTTCTGTTTGCAAAGAGGACACGGCGGATCGTGTACTATTTTCCGCCCGTATAGATTATCCATGGTGGGTATTGCGTTGTGGCATGCATTCCATAGAAAATGCTTGACCTTGGGTAGGCTATTTGATTGCCATATGAACTTCCATAATGCTGGTTTTGGCTGATGCGAAGAAGTTGCTATGGCTGTTTGATGTGATGGAGTGTCTGCTTGTGCTTTGTTGTTTGGTGGATTGTCTCGTTGGCGTAGTATCCACTTTGAACTCGTGTACATCCCCGATTTTGTCTTCTCCCATACCATTCTATCCTCTTCATTAGGCATTCCGATCGGTGTTGCTAATATATCTTGGACTTTTTGGTCGTCAAAAAAGGATTTTATTAAATGTTCTTTCCAATTTCCAGTTTGTGGATCTATGAGGCCAGCTACCTGTCTTGGTTCCCCATCCATAGCCGAACCACCAATCTTGCCGCTTTTAAGCCATTTGTCCTCTCTAATCGATATAGCATTACCATTCCCAACCGAGAACATTATGTTCGGAGAAATAGAATCCCTTCCCATCAATATACTCTGCCATCCCCATGAGGATCTTGATCCTTTGCCAGCCTTCCGAACTCATTCTGTGGATAGTACAACCCTTTCATTACTCTGCTTAATAAGGACCGAGGATGCTGAGAAATTCTCCATGCTTGCTTTCCCAACATAGCCTTATTAAAAGCTATTAGATCCTTGAAACCAAGACCCCCTTCATCCTTCCTGGTTTTCAGATATTCCCATTTTTTCCAATGAATCCCAGCA
Source organism: Eucalyptus melliodora (assembly GCA_004368105.4). Taxonomy (NCBI): domain Eukaryota; kingdom Viridiplantae; phylum Streptophyta; class Magnoliopsida; order Myrtales; family Myrtaceae; genus Eucalyptus; species Eucalyptus melliodora. Next base: position 39,389,870 of record CM023405.3, on the reverse strand, counting down.
TTCCTGGTACTGTTTCTCCACCAGAAATTCGCCACTTTCGTCTCTATAGCTTTGCAAATCGAAATTGGGATTTTGAAGATAGACATGGCATACTGAGGAATGGCTTGTATAACTGATTTTATTAGGATTTCCTTCCCCGCTTTTGTCAATAAATTCTCCTTCCAGCTTTGCAATTTCATGTGGACCTTTGCAAGAATCCATCCAAACATATCCTTCTTTGAAGCCCCCCAATCCGATGGCATTCCTAAATACTTCCCAGTTTTTTCCCTCTGTGTTTTGTGTGAAAAGGCTTTGGGCGTTCGTCTTTGCAAGTTGTGATTCAGTACTTTCCGTTTCTATCCCCACATTTTATAAAGCTAAATTAGGAAATATGCTATTCGAACTCCTGAATTCAAGCAAGATTAAAGGCCTTCAATGACGAAGGAATTAATAGATGAGTCCACTTTATGCACTTAAAAAAAAAAAAAGTCTGATTCTTGTGAACCTTAAGCCAAGAAACATAAATTAGATGCACACGAGACAAGAATTGTTAAAGCAAGTAATACTTGCGAATTATTTTCAATCCTTCGATCCTAGGAAGTTGGCGACACATCTCCCTACGACATCGATTCGTCTCCTACGTGCTTTATCCTCATGTACACGGGAAGACCCAACTCGATGAGAAAAACGAATTCAAAAAGTACTGTTATGAAAATTACTGTCGCCACATTGGATTTAGGAATTGGGGTTGTGAAAGAAACAAGGTAAGCAGCGGAGAGAAGGGATATAGGGGCGTAAAGCAAGGTGCTGTCCTCTCCGCTGGGCTTGCAGGCGTGGAATAATTGGGTCAACAAACCACAGAGGCGAATTTTGGTGGAGACTTGGATGTGGCAGAGGGAAATCGTGTGGAATTGGGCGTGTGGCAGGGGCTGAGCAGAAACGGTTTCGGTGGAGGGGATGAGCAACTTCGGTGGCGTCGAATCCAAGGGGAAGCAGCGGTCTTCGACAGAAATAGAATAGAAGAAAAAGGGGCAGAGACTGAGAGAGATAAATGAAAGCGAAGCAGCACCGTGAAGAAGGAGGAGAGAGGAACGACGTGGAAGAAGCTGCACCGAAAGAAATTGAAAGAGAAGCTGCGTCCGTGGAGAGCAGCTGGATGGATCGGCTAAGGAGATTGGAACAAAGGAAAATATAATCCATGAATTAATCAAATTGATGCCAAAATGTAGCCCCCAGGCTTAAATCCGAATTTCACATTTTTAGTACTCAACTTCGGCTTCAATTTCTTCTCTGATTCCTCCAATTCGAGTCCAATTTCGTTGAAGAAAAAGTCCACAAAAATTCTATAAATTCCCATCAGCACATAGCTTGGCTTAGAAGTCCAAATTTCCTTCAAATGAGTCCGTCCGAATTTCCGTTCGTTTTCCGAATCGTTTTTCCGTAAAAATCTCGGAATCTCTGAAATTTTTTCGAAAAGTGAGTAGACATTCCTAAAATGAATCATGACACGACAGAACTTTCAATTTCTAAAATCGAGTTCAATTTCGAGGTTAATTTCAATTTGACGTGATTTTTTTTTTTATGACCTAGGGAACTCGCATACCGTACCAACAGCCCGACAGGCCCGGGATAACGGGGGGTAAACCCTGGGGCGACGCTCGTGGATGACCCACTACCTCGACGTCGCACTTAAAATCCCGTGCGGCCAGCGGGATTCGAACTCCTCTCCTCTGGCAAAGGATCACAGGAGCTCTTATCCAACTGGGCCACCGCAGGCGGTAGTCAATCTGACGTGATTTTAGCGCGTCATAATCTACCAGGTAGCTTTTAGGAATTTTTAATGCAATTGACCCGTGGTTGATTATTTTTTAGCAACAACATACATCTTTGACACATTAGCAACTCTCGGTTGTTGTGAAAATCTCAAGATTTCAAATACGGACACTAGGTACAAAAATGATAGAAAAAATCGATCTAGTGCCGTTCGACAAAAATTTTGCAGTTATGTGGAATCACCCACGCATTAATCACATACCTCTATCGAATCGACCTATCTCTAGTCTCTGATCAATCATAGTCAAGCAGTCGATTCTTGGTCGAATTCTCATGTCTATTGCGTTTAGATTCCTTAACGGCTTTACCTGATAGGTTAGTTAACTCGTGAATGGCCAAAAAGGCTATAGACACGTCGATGAAAAGCCCATTTCATCTCATCGAAATTAGACTAGAAAATCATGATGTCATAGTTGATGTCCTAGGCCAAGCTTAATGTCTTTCTTCTTTCTTTTTTTTTTCTTCTTTTTTTTTTTTTTCAGAGGGTCACCGAACTAAGCTCATTCACTGAGCCCATTCTAGCCATGGACCTGAGCTGGTTCTGACTCGGAAGGATCCGTAATATAGCATTAACAAAATTTAAAAATCTCAAAAATTTCAGAAAAAAAGATTTTATTTTTTCTAAAAATTAGGAAAAAGCTTAGAAATTAGATCTTGAGTAATTTTCTTTTACAATGTGCGCAAATTTTTTATCAAAAAAAATTTTCGCTCAAAATTGAACGAGCCCCCAAGGATTTACAATAGGATGTGGTTTGTTTTGAGAGACAAATATTAGGTCATTGTTTGTGTAATTCTATTTCAATTATTACTTGATACACACTCTCAATATATTGATTGAAAACCCTTATAACATCAATTTGACTCATAACATCAATTCAACTTAACATCAAATGCTGTTAAGTGAATTGCAAGCGCACAATATCTACAATTAATAAAGTGATAAGTGAGTATCATTCTCACGAGGATTGTCTCTAATTATATAATTACTTATCGAAAGTGATCAATCTAAATATTTAGCTAATCAAGTTGAAGAGGCAAATAAAAAGTGAATTAAACCAATTAAAGGACTGAACTATAAAAGAGTCGAAATTTAAAGGATTCGAAAGCTAATTAAAATTGCAACATAAACCTAATCTAAAGTAAACCAAAAATTAACAAGATAAATTTCAAGATTTTAACCAAGAGACAAAGTGTTTGTGACATCCTGAAATTCGACCCCGTTTCGATAAAGTGAAATGGGCATTTCGTCGACGTGCCTATGGCCCTTTTTCTTTAAGCTAATCACTCACGAGTTAACTAACATATTGGGTAAAGCCGTTAAGGGATGTATCAGCTGTAAAATCCCTAAAAGCTACCTAATTGGTTGGATTGAGCTAAAATCACGTTTAATCGATTTTTAACCACGAAATTGAACTCGATTTCGGGAATCGAATTTTAAGCGCGTCATAATTCTTATTTTTAGGATCCTGTCTCATCGCTCGTCAATTTATTGATGAGTCCGAAATTTCAATAAAGAAATCATCGGAAGAAAAATTGAAGCCCGGAAGGAAATAGAAAGGGAAAGAGAAATGAAATAAAATAAGTGGAAAGGCAATATTTTATTTCCCTCTCTCCCTCTCTCTTCTTTTCTTTCTTTTCTTTCTTTTCTCTTTTCTCTCTCTCTCCTTTCCCCTGTCCCTTCGCCCTCGTGCGAATTCTTTCCCCCCACCGACTCACTTTTCTCTCTCTTTCTCTCTTTCTTTTTGACTAGTCAAAGCTTATCTCCTTCTCTCTCTTATCTCTTCTCCTCTCTCCTCTCTCTTCTCCCTCGTGACCGAACCAGCTTCCTCTTCTCCTTCTTTCTTCGTGTGCAATCCAGCAAACCAGAACCAGAAGCTGCAGCTCGCTGTCGCTGCTCCGTCGCCGCCCGTCCCGCCGCCGCTCGCACGCCCGCCATTCGCCACCGTCCCGCCGTCCGAGCACGCCCCGCGCCCGTTGCCGCTGCCGCGCCTCCCCCGTGCGACCCAGTCGACGTTCCGCCCCGTCCGGCTAGCTCTGGCCACTGCCCAGCCCCGCCGAACCTTCCCGGCGTCCCCCTCGCCCTCCGCCGGCCTCCCCTCGCCGCCCTAGCCGCCGGATTAGCCCCGGCCAGCCCCGACCAGCGACCCACGAAGTGGGTATCTAGCGACTTCGGGCCCGCTTTTGGGCTGTTTCCAGGCCTCGGATCCGTGAGTCGCTTTGAGAAGATTTGTTCCTCGCGTCGCCGTCGTCAGATTGATCCAATTTGCGCGCGATTTGGTGAGTAATCTCACTAATCCCGGATTAGTTGGCTAATTATGCTTAAATTTGGTTTAGTTTTAATTAATTATGTTTTGGTTGTTAGATTAGAATAAATGAGCAATTATTAGTCAATTGTGATACGGTTTAGATAAATTGATTGCGCAATTAACAAGTAGACGTGGTCTACTATTTATTGGAAGTATCTCAGGAATTTTCCGACCCCTAATCGGGCTTCAATTTGGCGATTTGGGCCTAAGTGGGATTTTTGGCATTTAAATATTAATTTTCGGAATTAAATTAAATAATTATTTATTTTCCGAAAACTCAAGGGAGATGGTCCGGAACCGGAATATTATGCGGATGACCGTGGTGAAGTCCGTTCATTTAATCAGGCTTTATTTTGAGCTAAATTGAATTTTTAATATTAATTATTTAATTTTCGAAATTAATTAATTATTTATTTATTTCCCGAAAATTCAACTGGGATGGCCCGTGACCGGAAATTTATGCTGATGACCGTGGTGAAGTTCGTTTATTCAATTGGGCCTTATTTTGAGCTAAACGGAATTTTTAATATTTAATAATTAATTTTCGAAATTAATTAATTAATTAATTATTTTTCAGAAATTAAGATTGAGATGGCCGACGACCGAAATCTCGTGCCGATTGTCGTGGCGCAGTTCGTTTATTTATTTGAGCTTTGAATTGTGCCAAATTGATTTAATTGTGGATATTTAGGATATGTTCCTAAATTGATTATTTGGGTAAATTGAGTACGAACTAAGGTTGTTGATAATTACTTTAGAAATGTGATGAATCATCATGAAAGGCACGGGGCTTGATGATTAGATATGTCACCTCGGAGAATGCACATGGCTCGGTGACGAAATATGTCGCCTTGGAGAATGCATGTGGCTCGGTGACTAAATGTATATATCACCTCGGAGAATGCACATGGCTCGGTGACGAAGTATGTCGCTTTGGAGAATGCATGTGGCTCGGTGATTAAGTGTGGCATCTTGAAAGAGACACGTGGGCTCGGTAATTTGATGCATTACCTCGGAGAATGCACGTGGTCTCAATGAGTAAATTTGGCATCTTGAAGAGACACGTGGGCTCGGTGACTTGATGCATCGCCTCGGAGAATGCACGTGGGCTCGCTGATTCAGAATGGCATTTTAAAGGGCACGTGGGCTCGGTAAATTAATGCATTACCTCGGAGAATGCACGTGGCTCGATGATCGGTTCCATCACCTCGGAGAATGCACGTGGCTCGGTGATAAGAGATATCGCCTCGGAGATTGCACGTGGCTCGGTGATTGGTTCTATTAGTTATGGTTGTATAGCAATGACTAGAATGACCTAGAGATGGTCTGGCTGACATGTAATCGACTAGGTCGATTGATCATTGCTTTGATTTGACGTCGTGAATTGATTGACTGATTGGGAATGACCGTGAGTGGTCTTGTTGGCATATAATTGACTAGGTCGATTTGATCGATACTTTGATCTGTAATGTGATTGCTTAGGTGTCTATTTGACCTGTGCTAACTTGCAGGTGGGAGTTGAGGCCAAGGTACGTCTTCTGCCCTATGCGTGTATAGGCAGCCTATAGTATAATAGTTTACTAATTGGGCTTAGTGGGGGTAGAACTCGCTAAGATGTAGTCTCATCCCGGTTTGGGGAAAAACATTTCAGGACTCCGATGAGGAGCTGATGAGGAGGAGTCTGATAAGGAGAACTCGGAGGTGAAACTTGAGGAGAAGGATTTTTGGAAGAAGAAGATAATCCCGAGAGGGGCCTTAAGTATGGCCTGGATGGACTGAGAGTCTATCTTCTTTTGAGAATTTCTTTTGAAGTGAATAGTTATGAATTGGTTTGTGTTTTGTATAAAAGTTTGGTTATAAATTTCAATATGAAAAATATGGCTCTACTTATCTATCCCATCGTTTTATTGTCTGGGGATTTTAACTGCTTTCGCATGTGCTTAATAAATAAAAAGGGTCGGCGATACATTATCCTGGGATATCGCATTATAAAATCGACCAAGTGAGAAGGATCTATGCGTGCCCGAGGATGGGGGCGTGACAGTGCTAGAGCATCCAACTTCACTTAACTGCTCATAATCAATTCTATTAACTTGTCATGCAATAAATTAATTTCCAATTGTGTTGTTGAAATTTCCCTAAATTAGATTACAAGCCGATCTCGGTCTAATAATCCTTTAATTAGGTTTGTTAACCCACACTAACCGTAGGTGAATTTAAACTTCCTAAAAGCATTAAGTTCTTGTGTCTGTGATCTAAGAGATTTTCATTCCCCCTAATTAAGCTGTATAATCATCAACATTATCGGCTGCTATTGCTTCTTGAAGGGTCATTGTTGGAGGAGGGAAATGAGGAGAAGTGGGGGGTTTGCTTGTTGATGATGGATTGAAGAAAGAGTGGCAAACTTGCAAAATCATAAATAGTGTCCTAGTCCATCAAAATATGATTAGGTGAGTCATTGTTAATGATAGATCCCAAAGAAATAATTTAATTGGTTGGGGGAATCTTTCTCTATAGAGAACTTGCATGCTATGTTTAGCTATGCGGGAGCCAAGACAGCAAGAAAATCCAAATTAATCAAAGAAGTCTAATTGATAGTAATACTCACCCAGTAATTTGCTATCTATTATTTTATTTTTTTAATATGGTTGGGTGTCATTTTCTCCGGTACTACATGAAGTTGTGGGGAGTAGCAGCTGAGGCTGTCTTGATAAATCATAATCACATCCACCGGTTGGCATAAATGCATAAGAATTTCGATCCTTGAATTTCACTAACAGCGAACTTCGATAATTCGATGAGAGCTTCTCTTTTTTTTTTTTCCTTCTTCTTAAATAAATATTTTAAGTCATCGAGTGGCCAAAATAAGAATTTGACTCTTCAATCTACTAAATGCCCAAACTTAAGCCCATTTCAACACTTATCTCTATCACATCAAGAAGATTAAACCAATATCTATAAGCCGGTGTGTTCTTCATCACCTGTTCCTCTTTAATGTAATTGGCAATTGAATTTTCCGTAATCGTAAATTGGACAGATGATATTAGGGTGAGCAATTAGGCCAATCCAATTTGAGAACTAGCTCAAACCAGCCTTATCAGTTTCAAACTCGTTCACAAGGAAAATGGTTCGATTTCCGGATAAAAAAAAAATGGGAACTGGTTTTGATCGATTCGGTTCCCGGTTCTATACCCTCAACCGATCAATTTTATTGAGAAAAAAAAACAACCGGCCTTACAAGGCAAAGTTCTAGGTTGAACCGGTACTTGACGGGTTCACTGCTAATCCCAAGTTATTTTTTTAACTCTTTTATTAGAAGCCTTGCTGCCTCTCTCTCTCTCTCCGTCTCGGTTACTCGCTCTCCCTCTTCAGTGGCTCGATCTTGACTTCCTTCATGATTCGCCACTCTCTTCTCCACTCTGAGTTACCCTCTACGTTGGGTCTCGTTTTCGATTTCTTCATGGAATGGTGTCTGAATCCCCTGAACCCATGTGAGGAGCACCAGTGGGGTGGGGTAAGGTCAAGATTTTATTCATTTAGTGTTGATTTTATACGCCGAAAGGTCTCTTGGAAAGCTAAAGAACTCTTTTGAGGATCGAAAATAGGCTTTTCTTACCTCTCAGTGCTCTCTCTTTTCTTTTACTTTTCTGTTTCTTTTTTCTTTTTTTACATGTGAGGTGGGTCACAAGTAGAGGTGAGCAAATTGGAATTCAGAGTTTTTTTTTTTTTTTTAATGTGAAATTCAGATCTATGATCTATCTGTAGTGGACACAGTGTGGTCTATATGAAAATGTTAATAGTGTTCTTTTTTTCTTTCTTGAATGCTTTCACCTAGAGTTTAATGTTGTGATATGATATTTGAGGAACTTGTTGTTGTTCTTAGGTCAGTGCATCGAATCACTTTTTAGAACCCTTCAGCCTCTGGACTTTGGATCTACTCATGCTTTTCACCTCCACTATGGGTCTGTTGTTGTTAGAATCATGGGAACTTGATGTTTAGGGAAAATTATCCAAAAAGACCACCAAATCATGCTTTGGTCAATTTAATTATAAACCTTTCAATTGTGCCAATTAAGTTTTAAAATTTTTTCACGTTTAGCCAAATGAGTCAATCTAGCCATTTTTAACTCAAAATCACTGATATGGACACCGGTAGTACGACGTAGCACAGTTGGCACCGGCATAGATAATTAATATATATATATATTATTTTTTTTTAAATTGATTTTTTAAAATTTTAAATTTCTTTCTTTCTTTTCCTTTCTTTTCCTACCAAGTTCGATGAGGGCCGGTGAGGCTCAATTGGCCCTCACCTCTGATTTACGAGTGTTGGCTAGTGGCCCTCGTTGGGCTTGGAAGGAAAAAAGAAGAAAAAGAAAGAAAGAAAGAAAGAAAAAGAAAAAAAAAACTATACAAATTGTATATGTTGATGTTGACCATGTCACGTAAGATGACCGGTGTTTACATATATAGTTTTCAGTTAATATTGATCGGATGGACTATATTGGCAAAATGTAAAAAAATTTAGAACTCAATTGGTAAAAATGAAAATTTTAGAGCCAAAAGGCAATATTGAGCACCATAATTCGGCCATGTTGAGGAAGACATTCTGATCCTACATTCTCTCTATCATAGTTTTTTTAGACTGGAACTAACTTTGTTCGCGAAGTACGTAGGTTGTATCTGCATGGAAGATGAATCCGCTCTCGAAGTAATATTTGTAGTGTTGACCTTAATTGTAGTTGCAACTTGTCAAGCTGCTCTCACTCCTCCGGAAGGATACTGGCAAGATTCCCCTTCAAATCCCACGGCCAATTCCAATGTCATTTCCGCCAATTCCAGCAGCATTACTCTTGGAAAACCACGTCAAGCTGGAAACATTATTCAGAGCAGTTCGAATCTATTTTTTTACGCGATCTGACAGGAAAATGACCGTGAAAAAATGGCTTTCATGTTCAGTTGGAGAGACACAGTGTGCTAAAGAACGGAAATGAGCTGCAGAAGAACCTCACTTAATGAACTCTTCCATTGACATTGCCGTTCGGGTACAGTGAACGAAGTGCTCGCGGCGTCAACATCACCGGCTCAGAACGACGCTTGTTGGTCCTGTAATTAGAGTGACACTGGAAAAGCAGAGGTGAGCGACCTCCACAAAATCAAGAACCATGTTCATGCTCCTTTACTTCGGAACTAGCCAACAGTCAAAGCGAATGCCAGCTTATTTTGTGAGTTAAAGAATAAAATCTGAACTCGAATTATGAAAACAGAACAAGTTTTAAAAGACACATCTAGCAGATGTGTTCACAGACGATTCGGGGAGGCTTGTAGATGGGTCCACGAAATTGGCAAGTGCTTCTACGGTTTTGCAAGTAGAAACCCTAGCAATCTTGGAGGCTCTGAACTTTCTCAGCAAACAAACTGAACTCACTTTAACTATGGAGTCAGATAGCTTGCCTTTGATTATCTTCCCCATAGATTGCGATAAGCCACGGTGGGCTGGGATGTACTTCCTCTAATCTCAAGTGCAAAGCTTTGTCGGGCAATTTTAAACAAACCCGGCAAGAGGATCATGTAGGAGAGACCAACTAAGCAGTGGATTGGACCGTTAAAACCCATTAAATTGAGGCCTTGCCATGTAATTGGGTTTCTAAGCCTTCTCAGATATTATGGGACCTATTGTGTATGGAGGCCCATCTTATGATGCAAATTTATTTTAAAGAAATGAAAGCTACTTTTTCGACCCAAAAAAAAAACTATTCAATTAGGCTCGCATGCTATTCAGACAAAGTCAATTCAAGCTTGAGCTGAATCATGTCAATTGCCTATTTAATCAAACCCCTAAATCTAAGCTAAGCTTGAGTCATTCTTCATTTAAGTTCAAGTAGCCTCATCCGTCCTACTAAGGAACTTTTCAGTCTCACTAAATATGTTTTGCAATGTAACCATCATTGTGGTATGCAGTGTTTGCTTTATGTCGTTCAAAAGACAAGCATATATTATCTGTTTTTACGCAACTTTCTGAAAATCCTTAGATTTTCAATTAAAGAAGTTCCTTTTGTTTAATAAGAAAATTTTGTGACATCACTTGGCGCTCCAAAATATACTTTGATTTTCTCGTTTTGACAATGTTAAAGCCTCTCAAGATGATTATACTCTATGCCTAGATATGATATTGTTCTCGATTGACGTTCTCGATAATTGAATTTGTGCAATGCATCTAGTTCATGCCACATGAACTGATGTACTCTAGAAATAATCGAATCCTTGCGATGCATCTAGTTCAATAACAGAACAAGTTGAAGTGAATGGAGTGAGGCAGAATTGGAGCGAACTGAGTAACGTACAAGAAATTACTTACTTAAAGTGATACTGTAATTATTTTTTCCTTGGGGAAAGTCCTGAGGATTCCTGCATGTTCCGCTAGGTGAAGCTATACAGACGATCTGATCCACCGAACTTCTCTGCCCAGTCCGACAGCAGCGAATACAGCAAAAGTCATAAAAAAATAAATAAATAGATAAATAAATAAAAAAACCTGCAGTCGGATCAACATCGAGGAAAACCAAGAGTGGAGAAGCCATGCCAGTCGTTCAGCAACTGCGGCATCTTACTGCAGATCTTTACTGGGCCGTCACGTTGTTTGTTTGAGATTTCTGATTTTGTCGGATGAAGGCTAATTTGTGGAATTTTGAGTTATTTTTTCAATAACAGTTACCACGAGTGTTTTCAATAGGAAGTAGAGATATTAATAGTCAGAGAAACTAAATTCGATATCACAATTAATTTTACGATTACATTAGGCGTACAATACGGCCAGGAAAATCAGTAAGTTAAAGATCGAAAAGGAAGGTCAGGTCCAACTGCTTGTGATTTCAAGATTTTAATCTTCCCAGATCATAAAAATAAATGAATAAGATTTTAATCTTTTAATCTCCATGTATGAACTCCAGGGTGCTGTCAGATAGGCTTCCCATTAATAAAACATGTATTTTTTTGTTAATTATAAAAATTCTCATTATATTAGTCAGGACATTATACCGAAAGCATCAAAAGAACACGGCCTAATTGTGGAATTAATATGATGTTGGCAAAACAACAAGCGGTTTCGCATGTTGTGCATTTCAATTGATTTGCTCCTATTTGGTAAGAGGCAGCTTATTTAATTGCATTCGGTACTTTCCTTTTAAAGGTATACTTCTCTTTAGAAGAATAGATCAATATATAGGTAATTTCAAAATGGAGGGGTGATTTCGGAGAAGAAGCCTCTTTCACGTTGATCTGAATTTAAATACAGGTGAGATTCAGGCGGAAATATTCGAAGCGACGGAAAATGAAAAGATGCCGCATTTTTACTTGAAACTATAATTTAAGAAGAATTTATAAAAAAAAAATAAAGAAAAGAAGACGGCCTGATGGTTGAAATTCATTTACTATTGGCAAAAAAGAAAAAAAGTAAAAAAAAAGAGTGTTCTTGTATGTTGTGCATATCTTTTGGTTTGCTCCTATTGGTACGGGGCTGCTTACTAAGAGAAAATAACACAAATAATTCTTAAAAAATTTGGTTAAATGTACAATGTTGTCATGAACATTAAATTAGTTGAATGTGGTCCTGGAAGTATTAATAAATGTTAAATCTAGTCCCTATATTACATGAAAATATTTAGTGTCGCCATTTTGTTAAATCAAGTTAAATGGAATATGTTGATATGGCTTCCAATTCATTAAGTTTGAATGGTAGGCAAAAAATAAAAGTAACATGTAGATTATTTTATGTAAGATATTCATATATATTTAAAATATAATAATCGACATTATAAAATAATGACGGAAACGTTAATCCCCTAATATTTTTTCCCTTACTAAAGTAGTGGATAAAAAAAAAATGGATACGTTGATTTATCATTTTTAAAAATCCAACTCAACATATAATAATTCACATTTCCAAATAATGTCTGATTTATCGTTTGAGCAAATTAAAATATTGCATTGAATATGTATCAGTGGTTCAAGGACCACATTGAACAAAGTAAACCTAGAGATTATATTACATATTGAACCAAAGTTCTCGTTCAAAAAAAAAAAAAAAAACCAAAGTTCTAGTACCATTTTTGTCATTTTCCCACTTATTTAATTACATTGGGCACTTTTTTCCCCCTAAGATCTATAGACTTAATACGTTCCATTAGGTCATTAAATGGGGGTAAAATCATCAAGACTTTTATCAATGGCAATTATTCTTCTATTGTTATAGATATTTGGTTAATAGGTTTCCATGTCATAAATGTGTGGTAATAATACTATAAACATTTTAGTAATTCTTATTCTCTTTAGAAAGGACATCAATATATACGAAACTTCAAATAAATACAACATAATTTCATTTATAAAATTCGTGCATAGCACGGGCAATATAACTAGTTTTTATCTATACAAATGTCCTTGACCTTATTTAAAAGCCCAAGAATGAAGATATTTTTTTTGGAGATGTTAGTTCTACTAGCACAGGGATGCTATGAGCTAGAGGCCAGGAACCTTTACATTATAACTTACTAGATTATTGTAGTGTGTGGAATAAACTCATGTTAGCATTCCCAACACTTTTTGTTAAGAAACTAGAAAATGCAACATGTTTTCCACAAAAAAGTCCAAAATATTGACCTTACATCTCTCACTCGATATTTAGAATTTTAAAACTTATATTTTAAGTATTTATTTTTCTGTTATGTTATTGAGTTGTGATTCTAGAAAAGGCTTGCATCCGTATTTATTTGTTGTGCTTTATCGGATCCCATAGTTAGCCTCCTTCCATAAATAAAGAAAATCAAGAGATTTCCCTATGTTTGTTTTGTACGTGTACGTTTTAGGTATTCATGTTTGCGAGTTGCGACTAACTGCCTTTTGTTTCGACTGCATCAATTTATGGAGTTGAATTAAGAAAAAAAGCTGTTAGAAGTCCACACTTTAAGCAATCTTAAAGGTTCTTAGGGATTATGGATAAATAGATAAGTCCATTACACGCAACTAATCAAAAGAGTCTATTTCTTGCAAGCCTCAAGACTAGAAACATAGATTACATTGGACACACGAGAAGAATACTTAAAAAGTACATAATCCTTGCAAACTATTTCCCATCCTTCGATTCTAGGAAGTCACCACGCATTTTTGTCGCATCGATGCGTTTCCGAGCTCGGACGTGCATTCCATGCACGCACCAGGGGAGCAACAGCACGGAGATCAGCGAGCACCCAAAGAATGCCCATAAGAGAATTGCTGCGACCTCATTCTGTTCTGGGAATTCGACCATAAGGGAAATAATGTAGGCACAACTGAGAATGGATACAGAGAAGTAAACCATGAAGGGTTTGGACATTAATGAAATGCTGGTAGCCCAGATTGTGCCGATGGAGGTGAAAAAGGCCACGCTGTTGAGGACCGTGAACAAATGTAGCTTCCAGCCGTCCAGGATCATGTTTCCGGCGTGATGTGGTTTCCCATTAGCAGCGCCACTGGGATGGGCAGTAATGGCGGTGGAATTGGCTGGGGGACTTGAAGAGGAATCCACCCAGTATCCTCCCGGAGGAGTGAGGGCGGCCTGGTAAGTGGCAGTTGCGATTAAGGTTGACACTAGAAGGATTATTTTGTGAGTGGATTTATCTTGGATGCCAAAGAAAGATGCATGCGTCTCGAAGAAGCTTAATTCCATGGTAAAATACTGTGATAGAGAGAGGATAGGAGTAAAAAGTCTTGCTAGATATTTTTGACGGCGTAACCTCTTCACAACATCTTGATTGACATAAGGATTTGCTTGGAGGATTTCCAGGGCTGTCTCATCCTGGAAGTTCTTCGCATTTATATTCGTATGCCCAATCAACAGCTTGATGATCTAGAAGAAATGCAAAGAAAATGAAGTGAAGTATGCACCCCTTCAATTAAAATCACTGCGCTGTTACTAGTTTACTATTGTGCACAAAGTGGGCTAGTGCCATATTAAACATGGATGATACTAGTGAGGCACCTAAATATGTACAAGGTGAAAAACTTCACTAAACCTTATTTATCAAATGCAATCATTTCAACGAATGTTACTAAGTCTTAAATCTTTTTAAAAAGTGTGATTTAGTTCTTTCCACAAAATAATTTGCGTGATATTCAAGAACTGCCCATGTGAGTTCTAACAAAGGCGAATCCACAAAAGTGATGATCTGAATGACTATGATTATTTATAAAAGTTTAGGACTTAACCAGGTGAACTAAAATATTAGAATTCAATTATATTTTTGTGAGTTTTTTTTTGCTATGAAGAGATAGACTACCTTAGACAGGTATACTTATATCCTTTATACATTAGAATCAATTGATCAGTGAGTTATTTCCCACGAAGTGATTATGTATGGTTGTGTTGGATTGTCCTTGTTAGCTTCTACCTCATACAAGATGTTTGGATGGACCAATTTTGGAAGAAGGAAAGAAATTTTTGCTAATCAATAGGAAAAATAAAAAATTAGAAAAGAAAGAATTAAGATAGGCTCATGCTATTTCCACCTCTAAAACAGATTTAGACACACAGTAAACTCTAAATGGTTGAAAATAGCCCTCACTAAAGCCTTAGTGGTGGTAAAACTGATAAAAGAGAAGGAGAGAATAACTTTAATGTAACTCGATCAATCTAATAATTTTTATCAATCTTTTCTAAACTATCGTTTTTTCTTCTTTTTAGTCCGAATTGGAGAAGTTACATGTTCATTGATTTTCAACAATAATCATCTAAGATTTGATAATTTTAATAAATTAAATAATTACAATTCCAATTTAAAAGAATATTTATAAAACATGTTTATTTACAATGTCTCCCTAAAGTTCATTTACAAAAAGTCCTTGTTATATGCAATTACCTAGTTCGAGTTATTTAGGGGAATTCTATGGTTAAAGTTACAAACTCTTTATGACTATATTATATATTTAATATATGTTAATCAACAAAGATCAAGAACAAGGTTCAAACTCATTATAAACAATCACTTATCGGAATTAACTTAAGCACAATAGTAAGAAGAAGAGAAAAAAAATGAAGTTTGCATAAAAACAAACGGAAAATTACATAAAGTGGTGGAATAAATCATAATTGCTTTGATATATAGAGACCGTTTTATATTTTCATGACAATGTGGGTTTTTTTACATTTTCATAAATAGCAAATTTCATCCTTTCCATTTGTGATTTTGATTACTTAGTTTTCTTGAAATTATTTTCATCAATTCAATAAGTTAAGAAATGTTATAACCATTTAGAGCATAAAAATAGTACAAGTCACTAAGTTATTGTTGTGCTAGGTAAGAAACAAGGCGATCTCTATATCTGTCCTTTGTTTTCCTTGTTTTTTTTTCTTTTTTTTTTTTACTGTAAATCCTCCAAACAAAACATTGTTATGCCAATTAAAATGAACTCAAATTTAAACCTTAATAGTTTTCCACTAGCAAATTTTGAAATGAAGCTATAGGCTTGTCTTGATAAAATTGAAAAATAAGTGCTAGTGTTGATAATCTTAAGTCCTGAAAAGGGAAGTAAAAAATTGTTTGATTATGATTAAAAATACATCACTGAATTTAATTAATTTGTCACCAAACATTGAACTGTTAGAGTAGGTTTTAACAATATCATCGGGAATATTCTATTTATTATCTTTTATACTGATTACTAGATTAAGTGAATATTTTCACTCAATTTTGTCTTTTAAATCAAATACTAAATATGATTATAATACCAGTTTAATCTCATTCGGGCTCCATTTTTTAAATTTCCAACGCTTAATTGAATTTTTAAACATGCCCATATGTATCTATCGAATTAAACAAAAAAATTAAAAGTAATCTACCTACTCATATTATCGCTATCTTAATATGAGTATTTGCCTTTTCTTTAATAAATAAACACTCCTTGTTGACCTAACTTTGACTACCCATCTGAAGTGATTTGGAGACCTAACCACTGAGGAAATAAACGAAGAAAAAAGAATGGATCAACCTATAAAACCATATTCAATAAAGGGGTCCAACCCACTCATACGCGACCTTGTGCATGGGAAAGCTGTCAAAAAGAAAAATAAGAAATATAAGATTGGGAGGGAAGGAGAGATATCAATTCCTCCTAATTCCTCTTCTCTTCAACAGAAGAAGCAAAATAAGGTGATTCGTTCAAATCTCTTCTCTGAATGTTATCAAAACCATATACTTTCAAAATTTATTAGCATAACATTTGTTATTACGCTATTTCAAGGATTGAATGATAAAAGCACGAATAAGTGTGAAATCAATGAACTATACCTCAGGCTGATTTTCGGACACAGCAATATGTAAGACATTATTGCCATCTTGGTCTTTCCAATCCAAGATTTCTGTCATATAGGTTCGCTTAAGCCATCCAAACAAGACCTTGAATGCTTTAGTATTGCATTTCCTGACGGCAATGTGAACGGCAGTCTCGCATTGACTTGTCAAATCTTCGATGGACGATCTACAAGCGGATAGGAATTCAGCTAGGAGCTGTTGGAATTTTGTTTGTTAAAACAAAATGAGTGCTTTTTACTTTGTCCCACATAGAAAATGTGGGAGTAAGTGGGTCAGTTTAAATATGTGGGATTTCCTTTTGTAGTTAAAGAAAGGAGTGATTAAGTGGGGCTAGACCCCACCATACCCGCGTGCGGGTGCGTGAATAATTGCGCGATTTTGGCACACTTAGCACTTTGCACACCTCTATTTAAAAAAAAAAAAATTATTTCGAATTTTGTTTGTGTCTTTTCAAGACAACCTTTGGAAAATTACTTATTCGGTTTTTAACTTTCCCGAAGGGTTGCAATTGTTCGTTTTCGACTTCTTCCGAAGAGTCGCATTTGTTTATCCGAACAATTTTCTAAAGACGTGTTTATTCGCAATTTTCACGAAGAGTTGCAAAACTGCTTCATATATATACTGTCATTTTTCGGAAAGAAATGTGTGGTCATTTTCGAGTCTTCTTTCTGAAAAAAAACAGCCGCCAATTTTTCGATTGTTTCTTAGAGAGACCCTAGAGAAATACTAGAATTGCTATTTAGTATTCTCATCCGAGACTTTGTTATATCATGGAGGATTTTTGCCGGTGACCATTAGCAACGTTGTGGGGCAAATAAATCATTAAAGAAAGTGATATCACGCCTCAAAGTCTGAGTTGTTTTACTCGATCCGATTTCATTGTTCAACCCATTTCGAAGCAATATTTTACACAAAATTTTAAGGATTTATTTTGGTACAATGGAGTCGAAGACAATCAAAGTTATGAATCAAGATATGGTCAAACTGGACCGGTTCGATGGGAACAATTTTGCTCACTGGAGGGACAAGATGATGTTCTTACTCACTGCTCTGAAGATTTCCTACATACTGGATCCTAACTTAGCGCGTATAGAAGATCCTAAGCCTACTTTCGATGGAGGACAGCCAAGTGCGGAAGCCATTGAGAGGGTTAATAAGGAAAAGAAGAAACATGCGGAGGATGAATTACTTTGTCGAGGACACATTCTGAACACACTCTCTGATTGTCTGTACGACTTATTCACTAAAATGAAGTCGGCTAGAGAAATTTGGAATGCACTGGAATTCAAGTACAAAGCGGAGGAGCAAGGTACCAACAAATATCTAATTGCAAATTATTTTGATTTCAAGTTTATTGATACTAAGCCCTTGCTGGAGCAAGTCCATGAATTGCAAGTGATTGTGAATAAAATTCGTGCTCTCAAGATTGATATTCCATAAGCTTTTCAAGTTGAAGCAATTATTGCAAAATTGCCTCCAAGTTGGAAAGACTATGGAAAAAGGCTGATTCACAAGTCGGAGGACTTTACTTTGGAGCAAATACAGAAACATCTTCGCATTGAGGAAGAGTCACGTTTACGTGATAATTCTGTTTCGTATAATTTCAAGGTGAATGCTTTGGATAAAAAACGGAAACTTGGCCAGAACTTCAAAGTAAAAAGCGGGGGGCATAAATTCAAGAGAGCACAAAAGAAGCAAAAGGGTTGTTTTGTTTGTGGCAAACAGGGACACTACGCCTAGGATTGCATTCACCGCAAGAGCATTTCAAAGAACAAGAACATTCCGGTGGTGAAAGCATATGCAAATCTGGTTGAAGAAAATTATGTAGCCATGATTTCAAACATGTTTTCGAACATGGAAATTTCTGAAATCAATGATGTGATGGCTACGGTTTCTGAAATTAATTCTACCACTATCCAATCCGGTTGGTGGATAGATTCTGGAGCAACAGTCCATGTGTGCAAGGACAAGTATATGTTCAAGCAATTTGAAGAAGTTGTTGACTCAAATGTTCAAGAGGTCCTGATGGCGAATAATGCTTTTGCAAAAGTTGCTGGAAAAGGCACGGTGGAGATAGACTTCACTTCTGGAAAGAAGATAACTCTTCTTAATGTGTTATTTATACCCGAAATTAGGAATAACCTAGTTTCTATTGATTTACTTTGTAAGAGGGGGTTTCGGGTTTTGTTTGAATCTGACAAGGTTATCCTCTCGAAAAATGGGCTGTTTATTGGGAAGGGTTATGCCAATGATGGCATGTATCAACTGAGTATCAATAATAATATTTCTAATTCTGCTTATATTGTCGAGTCTTTAATTTTATGGCATAGTAGGTTGACACATATAAATATTCGTTATTTGAAGAACATGAGAAAATTAGACTTGATAAATTTTAATGGCGAATTTGATAAATGTGAAATATGTGCTAAGTCAAAACTTACTAAGAAGCCATTTCCTAGTGTTAAAAGAAATTCGAATTTATTGGATTTGGTTCATAGTGATATATGTGAATTTAATGGTATGCTAACACATGGAGGTAAAAGGTATTTTATTACCTTTGTGGATGATTGTAATAGGTTCTTATATGTTTATCTCATGAGATCGAAAGATAAAGCATTTACCATGTTCAAGAAATATAAGGCTGAAATAGAGAATCAATTAGAAAGGAAAATTAAGGTTCTACGATCAGATAGAGGTGGAGAATATTTCTTAAATGAATTCTCTTCATTTTGTGAAGAACATGGTATTATTCATCAAACTTCAGCACCATATACTCCACAACAAAATGGTTTAGCTGAAAGGAAAAATCGATCTCTTGGAGAAATGGTTAATTGTATGCTTTCAAATTCAAAGCTACCAATTAATCTTTGAGGAGAAGCATTACTTACTGCATGCTATATTCATAATAGAATACATTCCAAGAAAAATGACATAACCCCTTATAAAATATGGAAAGGTAGAAAGCCAAATTTGTCATATCTTAAAGTGTGGGGGTGTTTGGCATACTACCGAGCTCCAGATCCTAAGATAACAAAGCTTGGTCCTAGAGCTATTAAAAGTGTTTTCGTAGGGTATGCTGAAAATAGTAAAGCTTATAGGCTTCTTGATTTAGAGTCCAATGTCATAATAGAATCGAGAGACGTTGAATTCTTTAAGAATAAATGTTTTACAAGTTCTGAAATTATTGAAAATAATTCAAGACATATGGAAGCTCAAAGTGATTCTCAAGAGAAAGAAACGAATGATTCTAAAGACATGATTGAACCAAGGAGAAGTACTAGAGCTAGGAAAATAAAAAACTTAGGTCCTGATTTTATTACTCATGTTTTTCTTGTTGAAGGAGATGGAGATAATAATGTTGTAAATAAATACCCTTTAATATTAAATTTAGAAGATGATCCTAAAAGCTTTGATGATGCTATGTCTTCTAGAGATGCTTCCTTTTGGAAAGAAGCTGTGAATGATGAAATGAACTCAATTGTGTCCAATAATACTTGGGTATTAATAGATTTACCAAAAGGATCAAAACCTATTGGGTGCAAATGGGTTTTTAGAAGAAAATATCATTCTGATGGTTCCATTCAAGCTTTTAAAGCTAGGCTTGTAGTTAAGGGATATAGATAAAAAGAATGAATAGATTATTTTGATACATATGCTCCTGTTGCACGTATAACTTCCATTTGAGTTCTTTTTGCTCTAGCTTCCATTTATGATCTTTGTGTTCATCAAATGGATGTTAAAACTGCTTTCTTAAATGGAGACTTAAATGAGGAAATTTACATGGAGCAACCGGAGGGTTTTGTTCTTCTTGGAAATGAAAGAAAAGTTTGTAAATTGATTAAGTCTCTTTATGGACTTAAGCAAGCTCCTAAGCAGTGGCATGAAAAGTTTAATTCGGTCATATTGTCAAATGGTTTCATCAATAATAGTGCCGATAGGTGTATATATTCTAAATTCACTAAAGACTATGGTGTCTTAGTGTGCTTGTATGTTGATGATATGCTTATCTTTGGAACGAATATGACTGGAGTTGATGAAACTAAGAAGTATATAACTTCCATGTCTAAAATGAAGGATTTGGGTGAAGTATATGCTATATTAGGTATTAAAGTTAAGAAAAATAGTGGGGGTTATTCTTTAAGCCAATGCAGTTATGTGGAAAAATTATTAAATAAATTTCAACATCTTGGTTTTAAAGAAATAAGTACTCCATTTAATTTCAGTATTAAATTAAATTATAATATTGGTAGAGTGGTGACACAACTAGAATATGCAAGTGCTATAGGGTCTTTAATCTATGCGATGCATTGTACTAGAATTGATATTGCTTATTCTGTATGCAAGTTGAGTAGGTATACTAGTAATCCAAGTACTGAACATTGGAGAGCTATTACTAGAATTTTTGGTTATCTTAAGAGAACTAAAAATTTAGAATTGTTCTATAATAATTATCCGGCTGTATTAGAAGGATACACCGATGCTAGTTGGATTACAAGTGTGGGAGATGAGCATTCCACTTTTGGATGGATCTTCACACTAGCTAGAGGTGTTGTATCTTGGACAAGCAAGAAACAAATATGTATAACTCACTCAACAATGAAATTTGAATTTATTGCTTTGGCGCCAGTTGGAAAAGAGATTGAATGAATTAGACATTTGTTGTTGGATATCAAATTATGGACTAGTCCTATGCCTCCTATTTCTATCCACTGTGATAGTCAGACCACTTTGGCAAGAGCCTATAGTAGCACCTATAATGGTAAGTTTAGACACATTAGTCTAAGGCATGAATATGTGAGACAATTGATTAAAGATGGTACCATAACAATTGTCTATGTGAGGTCAAGTAAAAATCTTGCCGATCCTTTGACGAAGGCTTTACCAAGACATATGGTAATAACGACCTCACAAGAAATGAGGCTGAAACCCTTTAATTGAAATCACCAATAATGGTAACCCGACCTTTTTCTAGAACATCACTAGTTACAAGGTTTAATGGGTAAGAACAAGTTATTGAATGTGATTGTTTGATACTGACATAGCTCTGATATGAGAAGTCAATATTGTCTGTTACGTTTTGTAGGCTGAATTGAATTCTTAATGAAGTATGATACAAGTTTGTAGTGTGTTGATAGTAATAGAAACACATGGTAGATACTTCACCTATATGAGCTTAGAAGTGGTGCCGCTTCTTACGAAAGTTAGGGTTGCTTTCTAGAGAGCTCATGAAACAAGATCAAGCACAAGGCCATAATAGTGCAGAGTAATATAGAAATTCTCGCTGAAATAAGAGGTTAGTGTATGTGTGGTATGTCCGGTTCTATTACATAAAAGTACAAGTTTAAAGTAGAGCTACTTGTCACTTTGATAGAGCTTTGATATACTTGCACTAAGTAAAGGTTTAACTCGAAAGAGACCTTTATGTATGTATATTAATCTTACTGAAACTTTGGCTGTATGGTTTTTAAAAAATTTTATTTTAAAATCTTTGTTTTACAAACAAAGTGGGGGATTGTTGGAATTTTGTTTGTTAAAACAAAATGAGTGCTTTTTACTTTGTCCCACATAGAAAAGGTGGGAGCAAGTGGGTCAGTTTAAATATGTGGGATTTCCTTTTGTAGTTAAATGAGTGATTAGGTGGGGCTAGACCCCACCATACCCGCGTGCGGGTGCGCGATTATTTGGCGCACTTAGCACTTAGCACGCCTCTATTTAAAAAAAAAAATTATTCAAAATTTTGTTTGTGTCTTTTCAAGACAACCTTTGGAAAATTACTTATTCGGTTTTTAACTTTCCCGAAGGGTTGCAATTGTTCGTTTTCGACTTCTTCCGAAGAGTCGCATTTGTTTATCCGAACAATTTTCTAAAGACGTGTTTGTTCGCAATTTTCACGAAGAGTTGCAAGACTGTTTCATATATATACTTGTCATTTTTCGAAAAGATAGTGTGTGGTCATTTTTCGAGTCTTCTTTCTGAAAAAAAAAAAAAACAGCAGCCAATTTTTCGATTGTTTCTTAGAGAGACCCTGGAGAAATACTAGAATTGCTATTTAGTATTCTCATCCGAGACTTTGTTGTATCATGGAGGATTTTTGCCGGTGACCATTAGCAACGTTGCGGGGCAAATAAATCCTTAAAGAAAGTGATATCATGCCTCAAAGTCCGAGTTGTTTTACTCGATCCGATTTCATTGTTCAACCCATTTCGAAGCAATATTTTACACAACAGGAGCTCCAAGAGGTCCTCGAGCTCTTGCTTGTTGTCTCCTTTCTTTCCAGCGACCCAATGCAAAGGAATGATCCCGCCTCGTCCTCGGACTCGGATCAACTTGGGATCAAGCGTTGCCAGTGCCCTCGCAATGCGGTAATGCTTCTTTTCCAAAGCTAAGTGCATGGGGCTATAGCCCTTTTGATTAAGCTTTTGAGCAAGTGACGGCTTCAAGATGGCCATTTCCACAACCACTTGAGTTTTCCCTTAGTCCACAGCATTGTGCAGTGGAGTATTTTGGAAGGGGTCCTCGGATCCAGGATCTAAGAGATTTCCGTCCCTCTCAATTAACCTATATAGCTCATTAACATCATCATCTACTATTGCTCCTGGAAGGTCCATAGTTTGACGAGGGAAGTGTAAGAGCAGAGGGGCTTTGCTCATTGTTGATCAGTGGAAGTAGGAGTAGCGAGCTTGCGAAATCATAAATAGTGCCACGGTCCATGAAAACTTAATTAGGGGAGTCATTGTTTATGATATATCCCGCAGGAATAGGTGGCCTTTCGCTGTCAGAAGATTTTAACCACCACGTTTTGCAATGCGTGAGCCAAGTTATCAAAATAATCTAATATCGAGGAAGAATTGGAATCAATCTTGAGCCAATAATTTGTGGCCCGACAATTTTTTTTTCTTTTACCTTTTTAATATAGTTGGGTGTCATTTCTCCTTTACTACTTGAAGTTGTGTGGAGTAGAAGGTGAGGCTGTCTTGATAAAGCACGGCCACACCCACCTCGCACGCATCGATTGTAACCACTTAAACCGTGTGGAGTACGAGAATTTCATTGCTTTAATCGCCGTTTGGTTGAGCTTTTCCAAAAATTTAAGCATTCAAGTCGCCAAGACAAAATCTTATATCCTCAATTGATGAACTACCGAGCCTTAAGTCCAGTTTCTAAACTTATCCCTATTACCGTCAATAAGATCAAATCAATATACCTAAACTGATAAGCCATTGGTGGGTTCTTCATCACTTGCGCCTCGTTAATGTAATTACAATTGAGTTTTCCGTAATCACAAATCGGACAGCTGCTATAATGGTTTCGCCTGCTTTTAGTCCCCAAAGCTGTTAACCCAGAAGTCTCAGGAATACTCATGTGAATTATAACTGCATGTTATTGTAGGAAAAGATAAATAAATAAGTAAATAAATAAATCATAACCGTAATGCAAAATTAGATAACATAGCTATTAGATAACTTTGGGGATGAGTTATATAGTTAAATTATAATAGCTCGTATCCTATGTGTATTAAAACTCGACCTCTAGTCATAAAAGACGCATCACATGAAGATGATAATGAAAATATGGAGAGACAAAGAGAGCTAAAGAACGGAAATGCACTGCAAAAACACCTCGCCTCGTGAGTTGTATTAGGAAATCCAAATCCCGACTCCACGCAAAGATCAAAGGTCTTTAGGCATTAAGGAACTAATGCATGAGTCCATTACATGCAACTAATAAAAAGAGTCTATTTCTTGCAAACCCCACATGCGACAAAAATAGTCAAAGTAGATAACACTCGCGAATTATTTCCGATCCTTCTATCCTAGCAAGCTGCCGACGCGTCTCCTTGTACCATCGATTCTGTGCAGAACTCGGTTGTGCTTCGACCACACCGATGCGGGGAGGAGCAACGTGGTGACTAGCGAGCTCTCGTAAAAACCAAATAGGATCTTTACCACAAGCATATCAGATTTCGGTATTTCGATTGTAACAAAAACAAAGTAGGCAATGCTGAGAAGGCATAAAGACAAGTAAACCATTAAAGTGTCGGGGTATAGTGTCATCGCGGTGGCCCAGACCGTGCCGATGGAGGCGGTAAAAACTAAGCTGTTGAGGATAGTAAAACACAGTAGATTCGAGCCGCTCAAGATAAGGTTTCCAGCTTGATGTGGTTTTCCAATAGCAATGCTGCTGGAATTGGCTGGGTTATTTGAAGAGGAATCCTGCCAGTATCCTCCCGGAGGAGTGAAAGCGGCTTGGTAAGTGGCAGTCACAATCAAGGTAGACACTATAAGGACTATTTTGCGAACTTTTTCATTTCGGGTGCCAAAATACCCTGCACACCTCTCGAACACGGTTAGTTCCATGCTAAAACACTGTGATAGTGAAAGGGTAGGAGCCAAATGTCTTGCTTGATGTTCTTGATGGCGTAATCTGTCCTCAACATCTTGATTGCGATTAGGATTCTCTAGGCAGATTTGCAGAGCCGTCTTGTGCTGTAAGTTCTTCGCATGAACATTTGTATACCCAATCAATAGCTTGATGATCTGGAAGAAGTGCAAATGGAACACAATGAAGTATGTATCCCTTCAATTTCAGTCACTACTTTGTGACTGAGCTTTACCATGGTGCACAGAGTGATCTCATGCCATGTAAGTTGGAACGATGCTAGGGATACATATACAAAAGGACAAAGTGTACTAAACCTTATTTACCAAATGCCATCATTTCAACTAATGGAATGAAATCTCAAATCTTCTCAAGAAATTGTGATCTAGTCCTTCCACCTGAAATTATTATGTCATAGATAGAAATTGCCCATGTGAGTTGTAACATTGGTGAATTTTGCAGAAGTGATGACTTGAAATATCAGATTTTCCTAAAAGTTTAGGATTTAACTAAGTCAACCGAAAGGTCTTATGATTTAATTACATTTTGTAAATGAGGTTTTTTGTTTTCTTTTTATTTGTTATGAAGAGAGAGACTACATTAGTCATGTTTATTTATATATTTTATGCATAAGATTCAACTAATGAGGGAGTAATTCTCATGTCTACGAGGGGATTATTTTATGGCCACGTTGGATTGTCCTTGTTAGCTTCCATTTTACTAGCTTCTATCTTTTGGACGGATTAATTACGAAAGAAGGAAATAGGTTTTGCTAATCAATAGGAGAAATAAAAGAATGAGATTAAGTTAATGTTTTGTTACGCAGGAGTGACTACGATGGAAAGAGTTAGGGGGCTTAGAGCTCACTAAAAACGAAGTTTCATAGGGGTTCAAAAGGAAACGATTTTAATCATGCCTTTTCTCTCCATCAAATTAGAAGCATCGCTAGCTTAAATTGGTTTCCCCGCTAGCAGCCTTGAAATGAAACTATGGGCTTGTTGTGTTAAAACTGAAAAGTTAAACGCTGAAAAAAGAAGATGACCATTAAAAGTAGTGAGTGAATACAATCAATTTCTTACCAAAAATGGATTTCTGATTACTATTGATAGGTTTTAATTAAATAATATAATTGCGAAGAATATAAAAACTATCATTATATTGATTACTAGATTAAGGAAATGTTTTTACTGAATGGAGTCTTTTAAAGTCAGATATTAATTAGGATAATTATAGAAGTTTAATTTCATTCAGTGCTTGACTTTTAATTAGCAACGCTTAATTGGGTTTTTGAACAGGCCTATTGTATCTAATGAATTTAAATGAAAAGAATAAAAAATTATCTACATGCTCATATTACCATTATCTTAATATTAGTATTTGATTAATTTTTAAAGCCAATAATAAAAAAAAAAAAACTTGCTGACCTGATTTTCACAACCCATCTGAATGGCATTGAAAGTCTACTATGCATGTGTGGGTGGAGTGGTTTGGAGAGAAATGAAATGATTAATCACTATGGACAAACAAAGATAAACGAATGGATCAACCTATAAAAACTGTATTGAATATAAGGGTTGAGCCCACCCTTCCGTGACCTTTGCGCACGGGAAAAATTGTCGAGAAGAGAATTGGAAGTAGAAGATTGGGAGGGAAGGAGTGATATCCATCCATCCCATAATTCCTTTTCTTCTCTCCTACGAAAGAAACCAAACAAGGTGGTTCCGTTCAAAACTCTTATCTTTGAATGTTTCTAAAACCTTGTATTTTCAATCCCTACTATTTCATTACCATAACAATTGTTCTTGGATTAGATTATGTCGAATTCAAGGATCGAATAATAAAAGTACGAACAACCACGGAATTGATGAAGTGTACTAGCATGAACTATACCTCGGGCTGCTGCTCTCTGGATACAGCAATATGTAAGACAGTGTCACCATTTTGGTCTTTCCAATTTAAGATTTCTGTTAGATAAACTCGCTTAAGCCATCCAAACAAAACCTTAAATTGTCACGCCCCGATCCTCGGGCACGCACACATCCTTCTCACTTGGTCGATTTTATAATGCGATATCCCAGGACAATGTATCGCCGACCCTTTCATTTATTAAGCACATGCGGAAGCAGTTAAAATCCCCAGACAATAAAATAATGGGATAAAAAAGTAGGGCCATATTTTTCATATTGAAATTTATAACCAAACTTTTATACAAAACACAAACCGATTCATAACTATTCACTTCAAAAGGAATTCTCAAAAGAAGATAGACTCTCAGTCCATCCAGGCCATACTTAAGGCCCCTCTCGGGATTATCTTCTTCTTCCAAAAATCCTTCTCCTCAAGTTTCACCTCCGAGTTCTCCTTCTCAGACTCCTTCTCATCAGCTCCTCATCGGGGTCCTAAAATGTTTTCCCCAAACTGGGATGAGACTACGTCTCAGCGAGTTCTACCCCACTAAGCCCGATTAGTAAACCATTATACTATAGGCTGCCTATACACGCACATGACAGAAGACGTACCTTGGCCTCAGATCCCACCTTGCAAGTCAGTACAATTCATAATACAATTCACAATCACATCACATATCAAAGCAATCATATCACCGATCGATTAGCATCGATCAAATCAACCTCACGGTCATTTTCAATAAGTCAATTCAAAGACATCAAATAAGACTAACTCGACGGTCATTTCCATTCAGTCAATCAATTTACAACATCAGATATTTAAGGCAATGATCAATCGACTTACCACTTTCAATATTAAATGGCTTTACGGACCATCTCTAGGTCATTCCACAAAATTCATTGCTATACAATCTCACTCGAAAACCAATCGATATTCAATGAGCCACGTGCATTCTCCGAGGCGATATTCTTTATCACCGAACCACGTGCATTCCCCAAGGTGATGGAATCGATTATCGAGCCACATGCTCTTTAAAATGTCATTTTGAATCAGCGAGCCCACGTGCATTCTCCAAGGCGATGCATCAAGTCACCGAGCCCACGTGTCTCTTCAAGATGCCAAATGTACTCATTGAGACCACGTGCATTCTCCGAGGTAATGCATCAAATTACCGAGCCCACGTGTCTCTTTCAAGATGCCACACTTAATCACTGAGCCACATGCATTCTCCAAGGCGACATACTTCGTCACTGAGCCATGTGTGTGACATATCTAATCATCAAGGTGATTCTCCATATACTAATCATCGAGCCACGTGCATTCTCGATATACCAAATCACCGAGCCACGTGCATTCTCCGAGGTGACGTATTAATCACCGAGCTACGTGCCTTTCATGATGATTCATCCCATTTGTAAAGTAATTATCCACAACCTTAATTCGTACTCAATTTACTCAAATAATCAATTTAGGAACATATCCTAAATATCCACAATTAAATCAATTTGGCACAATTCAAAGCTCAAATAAATAAACGGATTGCGCCACGACAATCAGCACGAGATTTCGATCGTCGGCCATCTCAATCTTAATTTCCGAAAAATAAATAAATAAATAATTAATTTCGAAAATTAATTATAAAATATTAAAAATTCCATTCAGCTCAAAATAAGGCCCAATTAAATAAATGGAATTCACCATGGTCATTAGGATAATTTTCCAGCCACTAGCCATCTAAATTGAATTTTCGGAAAATAAATAAATAATTAATTAATTTCGAAAATTAAATAATTAATATTAAAATTCAATTTAGCTCAAAATAAAGCCCGATTAAATAGACGGACTTCACCACGGTCATCAGCATAATTTTCCGGTTCCGGACCATCCCAATTGAATTTTTCGAGAAATAAATAAATAATTAATATAATTCCAAAAGATAATATTTAAATGCCAAAAATCCCACTTAGGCCCGAATCGCCAAATTGAAGCCTGATTAGGGATCGGAAAATTCCTGAGATACTTCCAATAAATAGTAGACCACGTCTACTTGCTAATTGCGCAATCAATTTATCTAAATCGCATCACAATTGACTAATAATTGCTAATTTATTCTAATCTAACAACCTAAACATAATTAATTAAAACTAAACCAACCTTAAGCATAATTAGCCAACTAATCCGGGATTAGTGAGATTACTCACCAAATCGCGTGCAAATCGGATCAATCCGACGGGAGCGACACGAGGAACGATTCTTCCTAAAGCATGGCTCGGGTTCGAGGCCGGAAACGGCCCAAAACCAACCACGAACCGGCTGGAAACCAACACGACGTGGGTTGCTGGTTTGCTGCGAAATAGGGGAGAAATAGAGATGGTTAGGGGCGGAGAAGGGTCGGGAAGGTAGGCGGCGGTCCGGCAAGGCTGCACGGCGGCTCCGACGACTTGCTCGGCCACTCACGGTGGCTGGACGAGGCGGAACAGGGGCGGAAGACGCACGGGGGAGGCCTGGGCGCGAGGAAACAAAGGCTGGCAGAGCGTGCGGCGAGCGGCGGACTCGCGGCCGGGGATGTGCGGTGCGGCACAAATAGAGAGAAAAAGAGAGGAAGGGTGGCAACGCTGGCTGAGGGGAGGGCGAGAGAGATGGAGGCGAGGCGCGGAGTGGCGGACGGCGCAGCACTGGTTTTTGTTCGCACTAACAGAGAGAAGAAAGAGGAAGAAAGCGGTCACGTGAGGGGGAGAGAGAGAGAGAGAGAGAGAGAGAGAGAGGTATGATAAGTATTGATTGGTCAAAGAAGAAAAGAAAGAGAGAGAGAGAGAGCAGGGGAAATCGGTTGGGGGATCGCACGATGGGGAGGGGGGAGAGAGGAGAGAGAGAGAGAGAGAGAGAGAGAGAGTGAGAGAGAAAGAGAGAAAAGAAAGGAAGAGAGAATAAAAATAAAAAACAAATAATAATTCTTTTCTTATTTGATTTTCTTTTCTCTTTCCCTTTCTATTTTCTTTTGGTCTTCGATTTTTCTTCCGATAATTTCTTTCTTGAAATTTCGGACTCGTCAATAAATTGACGAACGATGAGACAATGTCCTAAAAAAAGAATTATGACACGCTTAAAATTCAATTCCCAAAATCGAATTCAATTTCATGGTTAAAAATCGATCAGACGTGATTTTAGTCCAATCCAACAAATTGAGTAGCTTTTAGGGATTTTACTGCAGATACGTCCCTTAACGGCTTCACCCAATAGGTTAGTTAACTCGTGAGTGATCAGCTCAGAGAAAAAGGACCCTAAGCACGTCGACGAAATGCCCATTTCACTTTATCGAAACGGGGTCGAATTTCAGGATGTCACAACTCTTCCCCTCTTATAAAAATTTCGTCCTCGAAATTTAAACCATTACACTTTGCTCAAAAAGGTGGGGGTACAATTGTCTCATTGACTCTTCTGTCTCCCAAGTCGCTCCTTCAGTGCCGTGGTGTTGCCAGACCACTTTGACCAACGAAATGGTCTTTGTACGCAAAACTTGCTCTTTAGGATCGACAATCTGAACCGGGCTTTCAACGTATGACACGGTCATCCATGTCCAATCCCTCGAAATTGTGCACGTGGGTCGGGTCAGGCTCGTACTTCCTTAACATCGACACATGAAAGACGTCATGCACTTGCGCCAATCTTGGCGGCAACGCAAGACGATACGTTAGGTTTCCGATTTTTTCAAGAATCTCAAACGGACCTACGTACCTTAGACTCAACTTGCCTTTCTTACCAAAGCGCGAAGTTCCCCTCATTGGTGACACTTTCTGAAAAACGTGATCACCAATTTGGAATTCCAAAGACCTTCGACGCTTATCTGCATAACTTTTCTGCCTGCTCTGCGCTGTTTTTAATCTGTCTCTGATCACTGCCACTGCATCTACTGATTGCTGAACCAACTCTGGGCCTGTTATCTTCCTTTCTCTGACTTCATCCCAACACACTGAAGTTCTGCATGCTCTGCCATACAACGCTTCAAATGGAGCCATCTTGATGCTTTGCTGATAACTGTTGTTGTAGGCAAATTCCACCAGATGAAGCTGATCTTCCCAACTTCCTTTGAAGTCTATTACACACGCTCTCAGCATGTCTTCAAGAGTCTGAATTGTCCTTTCAGACTGGCCATCCGTCTGAGGATGATATGCCGTACTGTACTGAAGTTTTGTACCCAAAGCACTCTGCAAACTCTTCCAAAAAGCAGCAGTAAACCTCGGGTCTCTATCGAATATTATCGTAATCGGCACTCCATGCATACGAACCACTTGATGTACATACAATTCTGCGTGCCTATCAAGACTCAGGTCCTTCGAACTGCAATGAAGTGAGCTGACTTTGTTAGCCTGTCAACTATTACCCAAATCAAATCATTCCCCCTTTGACTCCTTGGTAGTCCAGTCACGAAGTCCATCGTGATTTGCTCCCATTTCCACTCTAGGATCGCGAGAAGTTGCAAAAGTCCTCCCGGCTTGCAACGCTGGGCTTTTACTTGCTGACAAGTCAAATACTTGGCCACATGCTTGGTGATGTCCGTCTTCATACCTGACCACCATTAGTGTTGACGCAGATTCTGACACATCTTGGTACTTCTAGGATGAACGTTGTAACTGCTACGATGTGCTTCAGATAAAATTTCTTCTCTAAGTTCGACATCGTCAAATACAACCAAACGTCCATGGAACTTCAATACCCCATCATCAGAAACTTGAAATTCAGCATTTCTTTTATCGCTATCCTCTTGAAGAATTCTCTGAACGTCTGGATCTGTTGGTTGGAGTTGCTTGATTCTGACCTGGACATCCGGTTCAATTCTGAGGGTGGCCATAAGACTCGAAAGGTGGCCTACCTCAAATTTGAATTCCGAATCCCGAGCTTTCTTGATTAAGTTCCACTCCTTAACCAAGATTTGCGCTATTGAAGACTTCCGACTCAATGCATCGGCGACCTTGTTCGCCTTTCCCGGGTGATATAGAATATCACAGTCGTAATCCTTCAGCAATTCCATCCATCGGCGCTGTCTCATGTTCAACTCCTTCTAAGAGAACAAATACTTGAGACTCTGATGGTCTATGAAGATCTGAAACTTTTCTTCGCACAAGTAGTGCCTCCAAATCTTCAACGCAACTGCAAGTTCTAAGTCATGCGTCGGATAACTCAATTCATGAGGTCTCAACTGCTGGGAAGCGTATGCAACAACTCTGCCATGTTGCATCAGCACACAACCCAATCCCCTAAATGACGCATCACTATAGATCTCGAATCCTCTAGGACCAGATAGAATCATTAGTACATGTGCGGTAGTTAGCTTTTCCTTTAGCTCTTGGAAACTACGCTCGCACTTGTTTGACCATACTTTCTCTTCCTTCTTCAGGAGCTTTGTCAGAGGTGATGCTAATGATGAGAACCCTTCCACAAAACGACTGTAATAACCTACTAATCTCAGAAAACTTCTGATCTCTATCACTGATGTCGGTCTCTGCTACTTGATCACGGCTTCTATCTTGCTTGGGTCGACGGAGATTCCTTCTCCGAAAATCATATGACCTAAGAATGCAACACGAGTTAACCAAAACTCGCATTTGCTAAACTTAGCATACAGTTGATGAGTTCTTAAGGTCTGAAGTACTACTCTCAAATGATTCTCATGTTCTTCATCACTTCTCGAATAGACCAAGATATCATCAATGAACACGATCATAAACTAATCTAGATATTCCTTGAACACTATGTTCGTCATATCCATGAAAGCAACTTGAGTGTTCACCAGGCCAAACGATCTTACAACACTCTCGTAAAGACCATATCAAGTACGAACAACTGTCTTTCGTACAACCTCCTTCCTGGCTCATAACTGACGACTTCTTAATCTCAAGTTGACCTTTAAACCATCGATACTCTTTATAACTAGTCACACCATTCATTGATCTTTGGCAAAGAACACTTGTCCTTGATCTTCACCTAATTGAGTTGACGACGATCGATGCAGACTCGCAACAAACCATCTTTCTTCTTCTCACAAACACAGCTGATGTTTCCCCAAAGTGATGCATTGATATGCACGAATTCCTCATTCATCAATCTTCACATCTGCGTCTTCAATTCTACCAATTCAGAGAACAACAACTGGTAAGAAGCCTTCGAGAGTGGCTCTATCCTGGTGCTAGTTCGATCGCGATTTCTATCTCTTTCTCTGACGACGGTCTGACAGTTCTTGTGACAACACATCTAG
This sequence comes from Eucalyptus melliodora, assembly GCA_004368105.4. NCBI lineage: Eukaryota > Viridiplantae > Streptophyta > Magnoliopsida > Myrtales > Myrtaceae > Eucalyptus > Eucalyptus melliodora. The sequence goes on along the minus strand of CM023405.3, from coordinate 39,356,868 downwards.
AAATTCTTAGACCACTGAGATGTCCTCCATCTCTAGTCCTTCAATCTGTCCTACCCAAGACAATCGCCAAGCAACCTTGGCAACCTCCATCTAACAAACAAGTTGCCTCCAGCCAACGAGATTAATGAAATCGAAGATTCTTTTCGACTCTCAATAACCTCGACACTTTCACATGTTAATAGACTAAACTGGATTACTCCATGACCATGATTCATTATCACAATATGCTTCATAAGCCCACACTATTCATGTGGCATCAAATTCACACCTTAGCAAATAATTAAGCACAACTATTGCTAGTGATTCCCTCTCTTTCACTTTTACGTCAACAATTTAAGTTCTACCAACTCAGCACAAAGCTCTACTGCGCTGCTCTGATAAAATCACTTCCAACACATTCTTTCTCTGATCGGTGCAAGGTCCATTCTACTCCCATTCCTTCCTAGCCGCAGTAATGATGTCTATGCCATCTTAGACTTCCACTGACAGTCCTTCACCTGATGGCCACGCTGGTCATCATCACAACAGGTTCTAGTCATACTCGAACACTAAATTTATCCATGCTTCCTTCTACAATTCTGACACCTATCAGGTGAGTCTTCTATCTCCTGCCAAGTGACAGCACACACTCTTTCTGGTTGCCCCATCAGTCTGCTAGGACCACTCCCGACTAGATATCCCTATTGGCTATACTCCAAACAATTTTGCGTCTTAGGAAGGACATAAGACCGATCTCCACCATCACGTCCGGAAAACAACCTGATCTATTTGACTCGACCTTTTCTCTCGACCTCGGTCTTTTCCCTGACCGATTTCCATTTCTGCCTGAACTGGATTTATACCTCAGCTTGAATGTAATGACTCGCTCCCGGATCACATCTCCACTCTAGATCTCAGCAGGTGAGGCGACAAAGACTGTTACAACACTGACAGCAGTCCGATCTTGAGACTCCTAGCTCATCCAATTCCCAGGGAACACTAGCATCAAAACGATCCTATCGAACCTTGGATCATTCGACACTACTACAATAGTACCAACCTGCGGTGGTACTTTTACACTCGAGCTGGCCAGAGCCAACACTCTGCCACAACTACCTCGAGTATTGACCTTTATCAGTGCTTCATCCCGAGTCACAAAGGACATTGTCCTCTTACTAGGAGTTCTCAACTCCTGCTCGCTCATGGTTCAGTTTTTACACTGTAACCCGTCTTCCAAACCCACACTGGATTAGAAGGTGAGCGATCCACACACAACAAACAATTCTAGCATTCAGCTAACACAGACATGCACCAGCATGAATTTAAAGGCCTTTCCTACTAACTATCCCATGGTCAACGCTCCTTATCACTCCAATCTTCAACCTCGCTCTGATACCACTTAAACTGGATGTCACGCCCCGATCCTCGGGCACGCACACATCCTTCTCACTTGGTCGATTTTATAATGCGATATCCCAGGACAATGTATCGCCGACCCTTTCATTTATTAAGCACATGCGGAAGCAGTTAAAATCCCCAGACAATAAAATAATGGGATAAAAAAGTAGGGCCATATTTTTCATATTGAAATTTATAACCAAACTTTTATACAAAACACAAACCGATTCATAACTATTCACTTCAAAAGGAATTCTCAAAAGAAGATAGACTCTCAGTCCATCCAGGCCATACTTAAGGCCCCTCTCGGGATTATCTTCTTCTTCCAAAAATCCTTCTCCTCAAGTTTCACCTCCGAGTTCTCCTTCTTAGACTCCTCCTCATCAGCTCCTCATCGGGGTCCTAAAATGTTTTCCCCAAACTGGGATGAGACTACATCTCAGCGAGTTCTACCCCACTAAGCCCGATTAGTAAACCATTATACTATAGGCTGCCTATACACGCACAGGACAGAAGACGTACCTTGGCCTCAGATCCCACTTGCAAGTCAGTACAATTCACAATAGGCACTCAAGCAATCATATCACCGATCGAAGCATCGATCAAATCAACCTAGTCGATTACAAGCCAATAAGACCACTCACGGTCATTTTCAATAAGTCAATCAATCCATGACATCAAATCAAAACAATGATCAATCGATCTAGTCGATTACATGTCATTTCCCGGATTCCATCTCTAGGTCATTCTACTCATTGCTACTACGACCACTTTCAATATTCAATGGCTTTACGGATAAAACCAATCATCGAGCCACGTGCATTCTCCGAGGCGATATTCTTTATCACCGAACCACGTGCATTCCCCAAGGTGATGGAATCGATTATCGAGCCACATGCTCTTTAAAATGTCATTTTGAATCACCGAGCCCACGTGCATTCTCCAAGGCGATGAATTAAGTCACCGAGCCCACGTGTCTCTTCAAGATGCCAAGTGTACTCATTGAGACCACGTGCATTCTCCGAGGTCATGCATCAAATTACTGAGCCCACGTGTCTCTTTCAAGATGCCACACTTAATCACCGAGCCACATGCATTCTCCAAGGCTTTCGCCGAGCCATGTGCATTCTCCGAGGTGATATATACATTTAGTCACCGAGCCACATGCATTCTCCAAGGCGACATACTTCGTCACCGAGCCATGTGCATTCTCCGAGGTGACATATCTAATCATCAAGTCCCGTGCATTCTCCAAGGCGACGTACTAATCATCGAGCCACGTGCATTCTCCGAAGCGATATACCAAATCACCGAGCCATGTGCCTTTCATGATGATTCATCCCATTTCTAAAGTAATTATCCACAACCTTAATTCGTACTCAATTTACCCAAATAATCAATTTAGGAACTTATCATAAATATCCACAATTAAATCAATTTGGCACAATTCAAAGCTCAAATAAATAAACGGACTGCGCCACAACAATCAGCATGAGATTTTGGTCGTCGGCCATTTCAATCTTAATTTCTGAAAAATAATTAATTAATTAATTAATTTCGAAAATTAATTATTAAATATTAAAAATTCCATTTAGCTCAAAATAAGGCCCAATTAAATAAACGGACTGCACCACGGTCATCAGCATAAATTTCCAGTCACGGGCCATCCCAGTTGAATTTTCGGAAAATAAATAAATAATTAATTAATTTCGAAAATTAAATAATTAATATTAAAAATTCAATTTAGCTCAAAATAAAGCCCGATTAAATAAACGGACTTCACTACAATCATCAGCATAATATTCCCGTCCTTGGCCATCCCAGTTGAATTTTTGGAAAATAAATAAATAATTAATTAATTTAATTCCGAAAAATAATATTTAAATGCCAAAAATCCCACTTAGGCCCGAATCGCCAAATTGAAGCCCGATTAGGGATCGGAAAATTCCCGAGATGCTTCCAATAATTAGTAGACCACGTCTACTTGCTAATTGCGCAATCAATTTATCTAAATCGCATCACAATTGACTAATAATTGCTAATTTATTCTAATCTAACAACCTAAACATAATTAATTAAAACTAAACCAACCTTAAGCATAATTAGCCAACTAATCCGGGATTAGTGAGATTACTCACCAAATCGCGCGCAAATCGGATCAATCCGACGGGGGCGACGCGAGGAACGATTCTTCCCAAAGCACGGCTCGGGTTCGGGGCCCGGAAACGGCCCAAAACGACCCACGAACCGGCTGGATACCCACTCCATGGGTTGCTGGTTTGGCTGCGAAACAGGGGAAAACAGAGATGGTTAGGGGCGGAGAAGGGTCGGGAAGGTAGGCGGCGGTCTGGCAAGGCTGCACGGCGGCTCCGGCGGCTTGCTCGGCCACTCACGGTGGCTGGACGAGGCGGAACAGGGGCGGAAGACGCACAGGGGAGGCCTGGGCGCGAGGAAACGAGGGCTGGCGGGGCGTGCAGCAAGCTACGGACTCGCGGGCGCGAACATGCGATGCGGCGGCGGGACGGGCGGCGATGGCTGAGGGGCGAGCTGCTGCTACTCGGCTTCTTCAGCCTCTGGTTTTTGTTCGTACGAACAGGAGAGAAGAAAGAGGAAGAAAGCGGTCACGTGGGGGGAAGAAGAGAGAGAGAAGAGAGAGAGGAGGGAGATAAGTATTGACCAGTCAAAGAGGGAAAAAGAAAGAGAGAGAGAGGGGGCAGGCGGTGGGGGATCGCATGAGGGGGAGGGGGAAGAAGGGAGGAAAGAGAGAGAGAGAGAGAGAGAAAGAAAAGAGAAGGGAGAGAGAGAGAAAAAAGAAAAAATAATAATACTTTTCTTATTTGATTTTCTTTTCTCTTTCCCTTCCTAATTTCTTTTCGGACTTCAATTTTTTTCTTCCGATAATTTCTTTCTTGAAATTTCAGACTTGTCAATAAATTGACGAACGATGAGACAAGTCCTAAAAAAAAAGAATTATGACATGCTTAAAATTCGATTCCCGAAATCGAGTTCAATTTCGTAGTTAAAAATCGATCAGAAATCGAGTCCAATCCAACAAATTGAGTAGCTTTTAGGGATTTTACTGCAGATACGTCCCTTAACAGCTTCACCCAATAGGTTAGTTAACTCGTGAGTGATCAGCTCAGAGAAAAAAGGACCCTAAGCACGTCGACAAAATGCCCACTTCACTTTATCGAGACGGGGTCGAATTTCAGGATGTCACATAAATGCTTCGGTGTTGCCTCTCTTGATTGCAATGTGAACTGCAGTCTCACATTGATTTGTCAAGTCTTCGATAGACGATTTGCAAGCATATAGGAATTCTGCTAGGAGTTCCGAGAGCTCCACTCTCTCTAGATCATTGTCTCCTATTTCCCCAGCTACAAAATGTAGAGGTGTAATCCGGCCTCGTCCATGAACTCGGATCAACTCGGGGTCAAGGATCATCAGTGCCCTCACAGTGTGATAATGCTTCTTTTGCAGAGCCAAGTGCATGGGGCTGTAACCCCCTCGATTCAGCTTTTGAGTGAACAATGGCTTCAAGGTGGCTACCTCCATGGCCACTTTAGTTTTCCCCTTGTTAGTGGCATAGTGTAGTGGAGTATTTGGGAAGGGGCCCTCATATACATGATCTAAGAGATCTTCGTCCCCCTCAATTGAGCTATATAGCTCATCAACATTGTCATGGTCGATTGCTAGTTGAAGCAGAGGGTCCATTGTTTTGACAAGGGAAATATAGGAGAAGAGGGGCTTTGTTCATTGAGGATTGATGGATGCAGGATTAACAAACTTGCAAACATCATATATAGTACCGTGCCATAGTCGACCAAAATATAATTAGGCGAGTCATTGTTCATGATGTATCTCGTAGAAACAATTCAATTGGCTGGGGATCCTTCTCTTTAGAGAACTTGCATATTAAGTTTTGCAAATGCCAGGAGTCAAATCGTTAAAGATACTTTAAATTGATCTAACAAGTGTAATTAATCCAATTGGTCGAGGTCTGATTTTTTTTTTTTTTTTTGTTAATATCGATGGGTGTAATATCGAAATGGCCTTAGGTTTCGATAAATCATAACTATACCCACCTGATTCTGGTTCACAAAGATGGTATTTACTTATAACTGTGTGAAAGATAAGAATTTCAATGCTCGAATTCCACCAACAGCAAACTCGATAAATTAATTAGAGCTTCTTCCTTTTTCTTTTTTAATTTTAAGTTATCAAGTGGCCAAAATAAAACTCTAACTCTTCAATTGACTATATGCCTAAACTTAAGCCTTTTTCTACGCTTATTTCTATTACTGTCAAGATAGTGGGTTCTTCATCACTTGTTCCTCTTTAACATAATTGGCAATTGAGATTTCCATAATCCTACATAAGACGGATGCTAGTAGGAGTGAACAATAGGACCAATTCTATTCGAGAACCAGCTTGAACAGGCTTTATAGATTGCAAGTTGGTTCACATGAAAATCGGTTCAATTTCCAGATAAAAAAGATTGGGAACCGGCATTATTCAATTCGGCTCTTAATTCTTTACCCTAAACCGATCGATTTTACTGAAAAACCGGCCTAGCAAGACAAAGTTTGAGGTTCAACCCATTCCCTACTAACCCCAAGTGAATCTTTTACTCTTTTGTTAGATGCCTTGCCTTGCTGCCTCCCCCTCTCTGCTTCTTCATTTCGAAGGGAGACCTTGCCATCTAAGTTGCCTACTTTCCCTCTTCATCGAGGTAAAGGTCGAGATTTTATTCATTTAGTGTCGATGCCATACGCCGAAAGTTTCTTGGAAAGCTGGAGAACTCTTTTGAGGAGTGAAAATAAAAGAGGCTTTTCTTACCTCTTAGTGCTCTCTCTTTTCTTTTGCTTTTCTGTGTTTTGGTTCTTTAACGTGAGGTGGGTCACAAGTAAGGGTGAGCAAATAGGAATTCGGTGTCTTTTTACTGTGAATAGTCAATGCTGGGAGTAGGTAGAATGTGAGTCTGCGTGGTAGAGTTGGTAGAGGTTTTCGTCTATTTGAAGTAGAATTTTCCTTTCCTTATGCGAAATTCAGATCTATGAAACAATGTGACCTATAAGAAATCTAGGAGTTTTTGAAGTGTTTTGACAGTAACTGTGAGTTGGATGTGTTGTTCTTTGGTTGCGTCTTTTTTTGGCCAAATCAAACTTCACAGAAGTTTCTCTTTACATTGAGTGAAATCTTTAAAGCAGAAGGAAGTTTCTATTTCTTCTGCTCTGGGTATCTGAACACTTTGAGATCTTGAATGCTTTCAACTGCAGTTTAATGTTGTGATATATATTGAGGAACTTGTTCTTGTACTTATATCAATGCATTTAATTGCTCATTAGAACCCTTCGGCCTTTGGGTTTGGATCTAACTTTTTTAAAATTATTGCATGATCTGATACCCAAGGTGAATGGAATTACATATTTTTCTAGATATCATGACATCTTAGGCTTCACGGGATAAATGGATTGCTGGGGATAACAATCATTGACATCATTCTAAACCTTACTGGACGCATGGGATTGGCTTGCCAGAGGGAATATTTGGATCTGTTTTGAAGGATGAAACATAACTGCATCCGTATACTGTCTTCCTCAAACTAAGTATGAATTAAATAAATAAAGACGTAGGCCGGTTGTCGGGTTTACCTTAAAACTGGCTAGTCTGGTTCCAAGCGAGTTCTAGGGTCGGTTTGGTTTCTAGTTCCAAAGACTAAGAATTGGCTTTAACAGACTGAATTCCATATTCCTAGACTAGAACATAAACACCTTGAAACCAATCACTGCTAAATGTTATAATAGTTCATTTGCTTTTAATCTCAAAGCTTTTAACCCAAAAGATTTAGGAACTCTCGTGTACTACATATTATTTTAGAACAAATAAAATATAACTCGAAATTAAATAACAGAGCTACTAGCTAATTTTGGGGATGGATAATATATTTAAATCTAAAAACCTAATATCCCATGACTATTAAAACTTGACTATCAGTTATAAAGGACCCATGATAGGAATATGATAACGAAAGGATGGATTCTAATGCTCAGCTGGAGAGACAGAGATCGTGCTAAATAACGAAAATGAACTACATAAAAGCATCACTTGATGAACTAGTTCATTGAGATGGCGGTTCGAGTACAATGAACAAAATGCTCATGGCACCAACTTCACTTGCTCAAGATGATGAGGTGAGTACATAAGACTGATTGTCATGCATATCATAAAAAGCCACTATCATGATCAGGGAGCCAACATATATGCACAGTATTCTTTAAAAATAACAGTAACACTTTGCTTAAAGATGAACCCTGCATCTCTAAACTCAAGTGAAGTACTGACTCCAACAAATGACAAAATGATGCAGGAAAGTCCTGGGGATGCCTATGCTTGTTCCAATAGTCTGCTAGGTGAAGCTATATACACAATCTAACCCACCGTACTAGTCTACTCTGAGTCCGAGTGAAGCGAATACAGTAAAATTTATAAAGAAAATCCAACCGATTTTAGAGGCTCGGCAAGCTTGCTGTTCTTAGCGTGCATAAAACTTGGGGCAAAAATTTGTCCAAGACAAGGTAGCACTAATGATGGTCGCCATTATTAGGATAGAGGGACGGTCGACATAGTGGAGCTTGTCACGTATATTACTGCCAAGAATTGTCATCATTACATTGACGAGCTAATCTTTTAGCTTGTAGACTGAAGGGAAATGATTGTTTTTTTCTTCGTGGGATCAAGTGCAGGTTGAACGAAGAAGAGGAGGTAAAGCTTTGAATATGCCCTTTAACGGGAAAGACGGTGATCTTTTTGGTTTGATGATCGAGTTTTCGTCCAAACAAGCCAGTTTCATGTTATCATATGTAAGAACAACTGAAAACAGATTGACACTTCTATAGTTTCCGTTAATAAGATTGTTCTTGAGCCTCGAGAGCAAGAAGTTGAAGCTTTTGAATTTCCTTTCCAAGAACCGGAGGATTTTGAGCTAAAGGGAAGAATCACAGGGTGAGCATTTCTTTTCCATTAGGATGGAAGGATGCTTTTCGTTTCTGCTTCTGTCATTGTAATGAAGTTTTATTAGGGAAAAAGCTCCCTTAAAGGTCTTTACGGTCTTTAAGGAATTAATAGGTAAGTCCATTGCTTAAAACTAATAAGAAGATTGTCAATTGCAAACCTCAAGGCTACGAACACAGATTATATGCACACGCGACAAGAGTAGTTAAAGTAAACACTACATGCGAATTAATCCTTTGATCCTAGGATGCTGCTGAGCCGTTGTTGGAGAAATCTTTCCAGAATATTTTGAAGCTGACAAAACGTTTCTTTCAGTCTAAGTCTGGATGATCGGAGACCGTCAGTTTAAAGTCTGAAGACTTTGTTCTTTCGAGACTTAAGACTCAAGACTCAAGACTCAAGTCTTAAGACTCAAGACTCAAGACTCAAGTCTTAAGACTCAAGACTCAAGACTCAAGTCTTAAGACTCAAGACTCAAGACTTAAGTCTATTCTCATTGACAGTCTTTCTAATCCAGTGACGAAGGAAATCCAAAGCCGAGGTTTATGGTTGAGGATTCGATTCTATTCTCTGGATCAGATTCTTTGGTTGGATAATCATTCGGATTCTTTAATTCTTATCTAAGATCGATTGAAGATCCGTTGGTCGACGAAATAATCTTGGAATGTTCTATTCATGGAAACCGAGATCCTGATTGTATGGGCGAACAGGATTGATGGGCTATCATCAGATTCCTTAAATAGCTCGGATGATCTTCTTGATTGATTCCGTCCAACGGGTAGATTGGAGGAATTCCTTTGGTAAGTGCCAACGGCTATGATGGCATAAAGGAGTATAAAAGAAGACGTTCTAGTTGTTTTGAGTGTGTGATTGATAGAAAAATTCCAGAGTCTGAAGATCCTTGATTGTTATTTGAGACTGTTCGAGCGAAATTGTAAAAAGAGAGAGAGTATATACTTGGTGACGCCTTGAGTGAGTGTGGTAGATCATCTACACCTAGAAATCAAGGAGGATCAACACTGTAACATCTCTTTGATCATAGTGGAATCCAGCCAATCGGCTGTCAGTGCAGAAGAGTGGACGTAGGCTTGAATCAAGCCGAACCACTATAAACTGAGTGTTCAATTCTCTCTTTCCCTTACTCAGTCTCTCGATTGATATTTAACTCTTGCGATTGAATCATTAACTGTTTAAATATCGTGCAAGCTTCGAGAAATCTTTTTTTATACCTATTCACCCCCCTCTAGGTACTCATACTAGCTATATCAATTGGTATCAGAGCCCGTGTTCTTACTTTGTTTGAAGTGTTTTACTTCAGAGTAAAAGATCCATGGCTAGTATGCTAGCACCAGGACTGATGGAGGGGCAAAGCAATACCAGACCTCCCTACTTCGATGGAAAGGATTACAACATCTGGAAGAACAAGATGAAAGCTTTCCTTCGATCAAAGGATCCTCTGGAATGGGATGTTGTGGAAAGAGGAATCACTCCTGCTGCTGCATCAATCTCTGAAAGAGGGAAAGACACTATTGAAACCAGCGGAATGTCTCAAGAAGAGATAAACAAGAGACAAGCACTCGATGCAAAAGCAATTTACTCTTTATATTGTGCTTTATCTCCAACTGAATATAATAGAATATCTTCTTGTGTTACAGCAAAAGAAGTATGGGATAGATTACACATCACCTATGAAGGGACAGAACGAGTGAAGGAGACCAGAATTAACATTCTCCTTGGTCAATATGAAGCCTTCAAAATGAAACCAGGAGAATCTATAACTGACATGTTTAGTCGTTTTACAGATATTGTCAATGGTCTTGAGAACCAAGGACAAAAAATTTCTGATCCCATGAAGGTGAACAAGCTTCTGCGTGGACTCTCTAAGGATTGGAATCATATAAAGACTTCAATAAGAGAGACGCAAAGAATCATGCCATTATCTGTAGACGAGCTGATTGGAACTCTTCAGTCTTACGAAGTGGAACGAATTAATGAAGAAGAAGATCCAAGAGGTAAGAAATCTATTGCATTAAAATCAAATGACGATTCTGATGATGCAGATTCTGAAGATGATATGGATGATGAGGAGCTTGCTCTCATGATAAGAAGATTCAGAAAACTGAATAGAAAAGGCAGAAGGTTCATCCCAAGGAAACAAAGTTTTCGAGACGAGACCAAGTCCGTTGATGATGAGGAACCAAACAAAGATGTAGTTTGCTTCGAATGTAAAAAGAAGGGACACATCGGACCCAACTGTCCTCTTCGAAAAAGAAAAGAGGAAAAGCTGAGAAGTTTCGAAAGGCTCTCAAAGCTGAAACACGGAGTGATACGAATGTGAAGAGAGTGATAATGAATACGCCAACATATGTTTGATGGCACATTCGGACTCGGACTCGATTCGGATCGACTCGACAAATGAATTTGAGGTAAGTAATTTTAAAATTCCTGTCAAAGTCTCTAAATATATTGATGAACTGTGTTTCAGTCTCAAGACTTCTCTCAAAAGAATTTCCGAACTTAAAAAGGAAAACTCATTTATGAAACAAAAGGAAATTAATTTAGAAGAAAAAGTTAAAAGTCTAGACCTAAATGTTTCTGCTCTTAAAGAAAAAGAAGATGATCTCTTGAAAGAAAATGTTTTCTTAAAAACAGACTTATCAAATATTTCAAAGAAGTTTTCGATAGGATCCGAAAAGCTTGAAAAAGTGCTTTCATTCAAAAGACCTAACATTAATAAGTCTGGACTAGGTATGACAGCGGAAACAATCCCCTTGATTGATTTTCCAAAAGTAAAAGAAAGAATTAAGAAAAGACCATCAAAAGAGGCTTATAAAAATCATTTCAAAAGAGTGTTTGTAAAGTCTGTAGGTCGAAATGCTTTAAGGTGTTCTAAGTGTAACAATCAGATCATTTTGAAAAAGAGTGTCCTATGGTTTGGAAGCTCGTTAAGAGAGTATGGCCTAATAATGCTCATCCTACTAACACCAAAGGACCCAAGAAAGTTTGGGTACCAAAGAAAGCTTGAGACTCTCTTTTGAATGCAGGTCTCGTCAAAAAGAAGATAAAGTGGTATCTTGACAGCGGATGCTCAAGACACATGACAGGAGACTCAAATTGTTTCATTAAGCTTATTCAAGTAAATGGTGGAAAAGTTTCTTTCGGAGGAAATAGCAAAGGAAGTATTGTGGGATTCGGGAATGTAAAAATTGGAAATCTCACAATAAGCAATGTCTCTCTAGTGGAAGGACTCAACTACAACCTACTCAAGATTAGCCATTTGTGTGATGCGGTTACAAGATCTCCTTTCAAGAAGGCATATGTTCTGGAATTAGCAAAGATTCGACTCAGTCTTTCATGGGTCAAAGGCATGGAAACATCTATCTCCTTGATGTAAAGCCAAATGAAGAACAATGCTTAATCTCAATTCAAGATGAAGCAGTTCTATGGCACAGAAAACTTGGCCATATCAACAAGAAGCAATTAGCCAAAATCTCTTCAAAGCAGCTTGTTCGAGGTCTACCTAAATTGCCTTACCATAAGTCTGACTTATGCACTCCTTGCATTCTGGGAAAGCAGTTGCTTCATATGGATCTCTTCGGACCAACAAGAACCCAGAGCATTGGAGGTAAGAAGTATTGTCTAGTAATTGTAGACGATTACTCTCGCTTTACCTGGGTATATTTTCTTGCAAATAAGTCAGAAACCTTTTCATACTTTGAGAAATTTGCTAAAAAGGTTCAAAATGAAAAAGGATGTGCTATTTCAAGTATAAGAACAGATCATGGAGGTGAATTTGAAAATCAAGATTTCACAAAATTGTGTGATGAATCTGGTTTTAAACATATATTCTCCTCTCCATACACTCCTCAGCAAAATGGAGTTGTGGAAAGAAAGAATAGATCTCTTCAAGAAATGGCTAGAACTCTTTTAATTGAAAGTAAAATTTCTTCACGATTTTGGGCTGAAGCTGTTTCAACTGCATGCTATATTATAAATAGAGTCTTCCTAAGACCTATTCTTGAAAAAAACCCCCTATGAATTGTTCAAAGGTAAGAAGCCTATTGTTTCATACTTTCATGTATTTGGTTGCAAATGCTTTATTTTGAAAAATGCAAATGATCGAGTTGGTAAGTTTGAAGAAAGATCAGATGAAGGCATCTTCCTTGGATATTCTACATCAAGCAAAGCCTACAGAGTCTATAACAAGAAAAGCCAGTCTGTGGAAGAATCAATGAATGTCAAATTCCAAGACTCAAAGACAAGATGAATCCAGCCAAACTCAATATGAAGAGTCCGAACTGCTATAGAACTTCAAAAGTCTTCAACTCAAGAAGCATCTCAGACTCAGGAAGTCAATCATCAAGATGCTCATGAAGACTCAAATAAAGAAAGAGATCATCAACCAATCAAATCAACCAAGAAAGAATGGAAACACAAATCCAGTCATCCAAAAGATCTCATTATTGGCGAAATCAATGAAGGAATCCGCACCGATCAAAAAGGCGTGAAGAATCTAGTGCTGTTGCTCTCATCTACGAAATTGAACCAAAAAGCATAGAAGAAGCTTTATCGATGAAAGCTGGATCGAAGCTATGCAAGAAGAGCTCGACAGTTCAATATTAATGATGTCGGGAATTGACATCTAAACCAAAAGGTAAAACTGTTATTGGAGCCAAATGGGTGTTCAGAAACAAGATGAACGAAGAAGGAAAAGTCGTACGCAATAAAGCAAGACTCGTGGCCAAGGGATACACGCAAGAAGAAGGAATAGACTATGACGAGACTTACGCACCAGTTGCAAGGTTAGAAGCTATTCGTCTATTACTTGCGTTTGCTTGTTACAAAAATTTCAGGTTATTCCAGATGGACGTCAAAAGTGCCTTCCTAAATGGATTTATCCAAGAGGAAGTTTATGTGGAACAACCGCCTGGATTTGAAGACCCAAAGAAGCCGACTCGGTCTTCGACCGAAAAAGGCTCTGTATGGTCTAAAGCAAGCACCTCGAGCTTGGTACGACAGACTAAGTAAGTTCTTATTACAGAACGGATTTGTCAAAGGTAAAGTAGATACTACTCTGTTCATCAAAAAGGAAAACAAAAGTTTCTTACTCGTTCAAATATATGTTGATGACATTATTTTTGGATCTTCTAATGAAAGTCTTTGCAAGAAATTTTCTAAGTCTATGCAGGACGAATTTGAAATGAGTATGATGGGAGAATTAACTTTCTTTCTCGGTCTTCAAATAAAGCAATTGAAGGAAGGAACTTTTATCTTCCAAGAAAAATATGCTAATGATCTTGTCAAAAGATTTGGATTGGAAAATTGCAATAAGAATGACACACCAATGTCATGCTCTCGAAGATAGACAAGGATGAAGAAGGGAAGAAAGTAGATCAAAAGCTGTACGGGAGCATGATCGGTTCACTTCTTTATCTTACCGCTTCTAGACCTCGATATTTTGTTGAGTGTTTGCATACGTGCTAGGTTTCAATCAGATCATAGAGTATCACATCTCATTGCCGTGAAACGTATCATCAAATACGTTGCTTCATCCTCAAGCATCGGTCTTTGGTATCCAAAGAGGGGAGACTTTAATCTTCTAGGATACTCAGATGCAGATCTGGCCGGTTGCAGAGTTGATAGAAAGAGCACTTCTGGAACTTGTCAACTGCTTGGAAACAGGACAGTGTCTTGGTTCTCAAGGAAGCAAAGCACTGTAGCTCTCTCAACGACAGAAGCAGAGTATGTAGCTCTTGGAAGCTGCTGTTCGCAAATTCTATGGATAAAACAACAGCTACAAGACTTTGGCATTGAAGACTCATGCACGAAATCAGATGTGACAACACCACCGCGATCAATCTCACCAAAAATCCAATCCTTCATTCAAGAGCAAAGCATATTGAGATTCGACATCACTTCATTAGAGATCATATTCAAAATGGAGAAATCTCGATTCAATTTGTTGATTCGAAGAGTCAACTAGCGGATATATTCACAAAGCCTTTGGAGAAAAATCAATTCGACTTCATCCGCTCAAGACTTAACATTTTAAAGCTTGAAGAAGTTAAAGTCTAGAGACTCACCAACTCTAAGACTCTGACTTTGAATCATGAGACTCAATCATTCATGGCTAAAGACGTAAGTTGCTATTTTATCTAAAAGGTACGAATTCTTGTTTAGTTATTTTATCCAATCTCGAAAAGGTACGATCTCTCTTTTAGATATAATTCGAAAATTTTTCAAGGAATTAATTTTGGTAGTTATTGATTTTGAAACGATATGTTCGTACACCTTCCTTGTACCGATTTAATCTTCTCTTTTCAAATCCGAGGTACATATATATATACAGTTTTCTTTTTCTCCGCCCAAATCTTCAAAACCCTAAAAAGAAACTCTCCTCCCGATACTGTTTCTACTCCTTGTTCATCGTCGAGAAAGTGGTCATTTTTTTCTTGGGAAAAGCAAGTGAAGGAATCTTCCAATAGACAAAGGAAAATGTCGTCTTCGAGGAAATCATCAAGAATAGCAAGCAGGGGACCACAAAGAATGGAGAAGGGGCCGATTCATTTCGATCTTACAGAGGAAGAAGACTTACCAAGTCAGCGACAAAGTCCGATTCGCTCTCCTCCACGTCATTCAGCACATCCTACCCCACAAGATGCAAGTCAACATCTGGAAGAAGAGATAATCGAGGAAGCCGACCCAGTAAGAGTCCAAAGACCCTCCTTTATCTATAAGCTTTATCGTGCGTTGAAAGCCTGCGGTTCTCCGTTAAAATATATAGATGACTTCCTTAAGAACAAAAATTATGGAAATGAGTATCTTTTCTGCGGAAAATGGAGGAATTGGGAATTGCTCCTAAAGGAAGGCAAAGTGGAGGCTCTTGAGAACATTCAGTGATCCTCGTATGCCGGGACAAAATCGATTGACGGGAACGATGATGACAAAATGTTCCTTGAATTTAAACCTAGAATGGGTGTAGCAGCAATGGTGAAAGGAAATCGGATGGATTTGTTTAAATTCAAGGATCAGGAGAAAGTGTATTTCAGGCTGTTGAAAAGAGGGGTGATAAACCCTAGAAGTGTCGATTTTGACTTCTGGACTCCATCAACGTGAACTTAAGAGAAAAGTTGAAATTGCTTCAACTTGAGACTTTACGCTCTGACTCTACAGACGGGTATGCTCCACTGACCGCCTATTTCTATTCAAATCTTAGCTTTTTGGATGCGAATAGAATTTCATTCAGTGTTCGAGATCAAGTCTACGTGGTAGATGTGAATATGTTGGCGGACATTGTTGGAGTTGAACGGGGACGCTATCTCCCAATCAAAGTCTCACCCTGCTCGTACTACTCGGATCTTGTCAAAGATAGGGACGTAGAGAAGAAAATTACCTATTCCGGGATGAAAGCAATCAACATTGTGCTTCATAAGATTGTGATCAACTGTCTCAGACCGAAGTCTACATCAAAGACTTCTGTGTCTCTTTCTGAAGCAAAGTTGATGTATGCGATCAACTCAGGACGGAAGTTTTCTCTCCCGCACACTATTCTTTTCCATATGTACGAACAGTTGTCAAAGGACAAAGGACAATTGCCTTATCCCGGTGCGGTGACCAAGATCTTCAGACATCTGAACATTGAACTACCACATACTCTCTGTGTTCGACCGTGTGATAAGATGGTGGTTGGATTGAAAATGTTAATGAAGATGCGTCTGCAAGAGCTCTCCAAGGCAATGGAGAAATTCAAAGTGAAATCTCCTGTCCAGTCTGCTTCAAGAAGGAAAGGAAAGGAGGCCATTGGTGTCTCATCGAAAAAGAGGAAAAGAACTCTTATCCTGGAGGAAGAAGATGAAGATGAAGATGATGAAGATCCCACTATCCAAGCGCTGACAAGAACAAGACGTTCTGTGTCTCATCAAACAGATCTTCAGCAGAACAGAGAAGAAGAAAAACAGAGAGAGAAGGAGAAAGAAGTTGAAGAAGAAGAAGAAGGAGAAAAAGAAAAGTCTGCTGACAATTCTGGAGAAAAGGGAAATGAAGAGCATGATCATCACTCTTCCCCTTTCGATGTCCTAGAGACAGGGGGAGTTAGCGAGCAAGAGAGGTCTACACCTCCTGCTGCTGTCAGTGAAGATCTAAGACAATCTCCAGAAGACCCAGAAGAAGTTCAGGTCTCTCAATTACCTGAAGAAGGTGCTGCATCGATTCCAAATCTGCCAGACCATTCAAAAGCGCCATCGTCTGCATACACATCATCTGAGAGAGTCAATGCAAGTACACAGACGGATGATTCTGTAGACTTTCGTAGCATCTTGAATATTCTTCGGTAAATGCTTAGCCTGATATATGTTCTGGACTGTGAAATCCAAGCTTTGAAGAGCGCTGGACAAGCATCTTCAGTCTCTATGGAGGATAGACTCAAAGACCTCGCTCTGCAACTTCAAGCCAATGCCAAGGGAGAAGAGGTAGCTCATCTGAGAGAAGACCTGAAGAAGCTCGAAGGAGTAGTCCAGTCCATTGGGGATTTCCAGATCGTGCGCATTCCCAAGCAGACATGACTCCTTTCTCACCCTTTTCAATGCTGACAAAAAGGGGGAGAAAACCAATTTGAACAAACATCATCTTTTAAACTTTGACTTTTGTGGTTATGTTTATTTTTGAGTATGACTTGAGAACTTGAACTTGGATATGAACTTGACTGAAATTGACTATGGATTGTGATGCTTGACTGGTTGCATTTATTCAAGTGTTGTTATATGGTGTTTCTCATGAAAGACTAACCAATTTTCTGTGGATGCAGAGTCTGGTTGTTTTATTAATCTTTATGAGTTAGCCATATTGCTTGAGAAATGTTTTGCAGGTCAAAGATGTTCAAATCTTCAAGAAAGTTTTTGTCACCATCAAAAAGGGGGAGATTGTTGGAGAAATCTTTCCAGAATATTTTGAAGCTGACAAAACGTTTCTTTCAGTCTAAGTACGGATGATCGGAGACCGTCGGTTTAAAGTCCGAAGACTTTGTTCTTTCGAGACTTAAGACTCAAGACTCAAGACTCAAGTCTTAAGACTCAAGACTCAAGACTCAAGTCTTAAGACTCAAGACTCAAGACTCAAGTCTTAAGACTCAAGACTCAAGACTTAAGTCTATTCTCATTGACAGTCTTTCTAATCCAGTGACGAAGGAAATCCAAAGCCGAGGTTTATGGTTGAGGATTCGATTCTATTCTCTCGGATCAGATTCTTTGGTTGGATAATCATTCGGATTCTTTAATTCTTATCTAAGATCGATTGAAGATCCGTTGGTCGACGAAATAATCTTGGAATGTTCTATTCATGGAAACCGAGATCCCGATTGTATGGGCGAACAGATTGATGGGCTATCATCGATTCCTTAAATAGCTCGGATGATCTTCTTGATTGATTCCGTCCAACGGGTAGATTGGAGGAATTCCTTTGGTAAGTGCCAACGGCTATGATGGCATAAAGGAGTATAAAAGAAGACGTTCTAGTTGTTTTGAGTGTGTGATTGATAGAAAAATTCAGTCCGAAGATCCTTGATTGTTATTTGAGACTGTTCGAGCGAAATTGTAAAGAGAGAGAGTATATACTTGGTGACGCCTTGAGTGAGTGTGGTAGATCATCTACACCTAGAAATCAAGGAGGATCAACACTGTAACATCTCTTTGATCATAGTGGAATCCAGCCAATCGGCTGTCAGTGCAGAAGAGTGGACGTAGGCTTGAATCAAGCCGAACCACTATAAACTGAGTGTTCAATTCTCTCTTTCCCATACTAATTCTCTCGATTGATATATAACTCTTGCGATTGAATCATTAACTGTTTAAATATCGTGCAAGCTTCGAGAAATCTTTTTTTATACCTATTCACCCCCCTCTAGGTACTCATACTAGCTATATCAGCCGTCTCCATGTGGCATCAACTCGGTATAAAACTCGGATATGCATTAGCTATCGGATTTGGGGAATTCAATCACAAGGAAAACACAGTAGGCAGCGCTTATAATAGTCAAAGAGAAGGAAGCGAAGCAAGTGTGGGGCCATAGTGAAAAAGCAGCGACCCCGATTGAGGCGACGGAGACGGAAAAAAGCCGTGCTGTTGAGATATACGACCGTATATAGATTGGAGCCACTCAATATAATGTTTCCGACTTGATGTGGCTTTTCAACGGCAATGCCGCTGGAATCGGCAGTAACGACAGAGGAATTGGCGGAGGCATTTAAAGAGGAATCCTGCCGTTATCCCCCCAAGAGGACTGAGAAAGGCTTGGTATGTGGCGGTCACAATTAAGGTAGCCACTGTAAGGATTATGTTGTGAGTGGCCTTATCTTGGATGCCAAAAACATATGAGTACATCTCATAGACAGTAAAGTTCCTTGCTAAAAAATTGTGATAGAGAGAGGGTAGAAGTGGATCTTCGGCCTAACCTCCTCGCAACATCTTCATCTAAAGGAGCACTCACTTGGAAGATGTCCAGAGCTGTTCTATTCAGGAAGTTCTTCACATTTACATTCGCATGTCCAATTGATAGCTTGATGATCTGAAAGAATAGCTAATACTTGGATTGCTGTTGAAAAGCCAATTCCTCCGTCAAGGCCGTGATGAGAGGGGGGGTAAAAGAGGAGTCAGGGCTGGGTTGGCTGTCGGGTCATATCCGGGTCGGAGCCAAGTCAGGCTTGGCTCGCTGGTCGGCCAATTGGTTGGGCCAATTTTTGTTTTATAAGCTTAGTTTAGTTTGTGGGCCAGGCTGTTGTTTGTTAATGTTTAGTGGTTGGGCTAGGTTGATATCCCGGGCCGGGCTTAATTTCCTCTTTTTTTTTTTTTTAGATTTGTTTTTTGGGGTCGCCTGACTGGGCTCAGATGAGCCCAGTCCAGCCATGGACCTGAGCCAGTCTTGACTCGGGTCGGATGCCGAGGATCCGTAATATATTATCAATAAAATTTAAAAATCTGAAAAATTTCGGAAAAATATTTTGTCTTATCTAAAAATTAGGAAAAAGCTTAGAAATTAGATCTTGAGGGATTTTCTTTTAAAACGTGCCATAGTCTTTGATCAATTTTTTTTTTTTTCATTCAAAATTGAACGAGCCCTTAAAGCTGTGATTTGTTTTTAAGGACAAATAGTAGGTCATTATTTGTGCATTTCTATTTCAATTATTATTTGATAAACACTTTCAATATATTGATTAAAACCCCTCATAGCATTAATTTGACTTAACATTGAATACCTAAACGTCACGTGGGATAAGGTTTTAGGAGAGCCCGTGCTTAATTGAGTGCCTTGGGCATGCCTTTAAGTTATACCCCTAAATTTATGTATTTTCCTCTTCGGATGGAAAAGTTAGGTGGTGGCAACTATATTCTTAGTATATCTCTTTTTAAAAAATATATATACAAAATCAAGATATGTTGTTCTTTGCACTTGTGCATGTATGCTTTGTGTCTCCATCTCGCGCTTCATCATTTTATAAAATTGAATAAGGAAAAAAACTATTTGACGTCCTCAATTCAAGCAAGGTCCTCAATTCAAGCAAGAGTAAAGGTCTCCAGCGACGAAGGGATCAACAGATGTCTCCATTAAAGGCAGCAAAGTTGGATTCTTGCAAACCTTAAAACAAGAAACATAGATTAGATGCCCAATGACAAGAAGTGTTATAAGTAAATAATACTTGGGAAATTAAAACCCTTCAATCCTTGACTCGTCTCCACGTCGCGTCGATTCGTCGTGGAACGCTTTTGAGCTTTATCGTCGCGTATGAGAAGAGACTTAACCCGGCGAGCCAAAAGAGAAGGAAAGCTGTTGCTAGATAAGATCCTGCCGCCTTATTGGTTTTGGGGATTTGGAGTGTGAACGTAATCGAGTAAGAAAAGCAGAGAAATATTATAGGCAAAACGGCGAAACCGGCGAAACGGGGGTCCTTTAGTGTTAAAGAGCAGACCCCGATTATGGCAATCGAGACGAAAAAAGCCACGCTATTAAACATCGTGTATCCAGATAGGTCATCACCACTTAGGATAAGGTCTCCGGCTTGATGTGGTTTTCCAAGAGCAATGCTGCTGGAATTGGCGGTAACAATAGTGGAATTGGCTTGGGGATCTGGAGAGGAGTCTTGCCAATATCCCTTCGGAGGAGCAAGCGCAGCTTGGTAAGTTGCAGCTGCAACTAAGGTTGACACTATAAGCACTGCTTCTCGAGCGGAATTATCTTGGTTGCGAATCCAATTTCTGTACTTCTCGAGGATGGTTAATTCCGCGCTATAAAACTGTGATAGAGAAATTATAGTAGTAAAACGTCTTTCTTGACGTCCTATTTGGTGAAACCTCTCCACAACATCTGGATCGCCGCTGGGATTCGCTTGGAAGATTTCCAGAGCTGTGTTACCTTGAAAGTTCTTTACATGTACGGTCATATATTCAATCAAGAGCTTGATGATCTGGAAGAAATGGAAAGGGAACAAAATGAAGTATGGTTCCCTTCAGTTTTCAGTCACTGCTCTGACATAAGCTTTACTATTGTGCATAAAGTGAGCTCATGCTATATAAATATATAAGTTTGACGATGCTAGTGATGCAACAGCGAATGTACAAAGGGAAAAACGTTATTTATTAAATGCAAATTGTATGAACCAATATGACGAAGTCCATAATCTTTTTCAAGAAGTGCAATTTAGTCTTTTCGCTTAGAAATTATTCACGTGATAGTTAGGATGATGGCCCGAATGATTCTGATTTTTCATTAAAGTTTGGGACCTAATAACGTCAACTGAAAGGCTTGGGATTTAATTAAATTTTGTACAAATGGTTTTAGCTATGAAGAGAAAGACTACCTTAGACAGGTGTGTGCGTGTGTCCATATATATATATATATCCTCTATGCATGATAGTCTTATTCACAAATTGATTATCCTATGGTTGTGTTAGATTGTCCTTGTTAGGATCCATTTCACTAACTTATATCCCGTACAATATCTTCGGGAGGACTGATTTTGAAAGAAGGAAAGAGATTTTGTTAATCCATAGGAAAAATGAAATGATAGAAAAGAATGAATTAAGTAATCATCGTATTAGGTAGGAGCGACGGACACAACAAGTTGGAAGGAAATTCCTCATTAAAAATTATCCAACCTGAAAGGGTTAGAGCACACTAAAAAATTATTTTTACTAGGGTTCGAAAAGAAACAATTTTAATCCTAGCTTTTCTTTCCTTTTAATAAACTATAAACAAGGTGATCTCTCTATATCACTGCCTTTCTTTTCTTCCTTTTCCTCTATATCCTCTAACCAAATCCTTTTTAAGCCAATTAAAATAAACACAAATTGGAAGCATCGCAAGCTTAAAAATAGTTTTCCCACTTTTGAAGTGAAACTATGGGCTTGTTTTGATAAAATTGAAATTTAAGCATTAGTATTGATAATCTCAAATGCTAACGATAAAAAAAAAATTCTTGATAATTAAAAAATACATAATTAAATTTGATTTATTTCTTATCAAACATGAAATTATTACTATCAATTATATTGATTACTAAATTAAGTGAATGTTTTGGCTAAATCGAGTCTTTTAAGTCAAATACTAATACAAATTTAATCTCGCTCATTGCTAAATTTCTTATTTCAAGCACTCAATTTAATTTTCAGACATGCCAATATGTATATATTAAATTAATGAAAACAGTTAAAAACAATCTACATACTCATATAATCACTATCTTAATTTGGGCATTTGACTTTTTTTTTTTATCATAAAAAAGCATGTTGATCTAATTTTTACAACTCATTTGAGTGGCATAAAAGGTCTATTAGATTTTTGGATGGTGAGTGATTTGGAGAGAAATGAAATGATTAAGGAAACAAACGAAGATAAAAAGAATGATCCACCTGTGTGACAATTGCTTTGATTACTAGAATAGAGCCAACCTTCCCCTGATCAAGTGCACGGGAAAATTGTCAAAAAGAGAAGTGGAAGAAGAAGATTAGCTGGGAAGGACAAAGGAGTGACAGCCATCCCTCTTAATTTCTTCACTTCTCTCCGACAAAAGAAACTAAACAAAGTGGTCCCTTTCAAGTCTACTCATTCAGAATGTTTTCAAAAACATTAACTTATTACCATCATATTTGTTCCTAGATAAGGTTGTGTCGAATTGAAGGATCGAACAATAAAAGCATGGATAACCATGAAATCAATGAACTATACCTCAGGCTGCTTTTCTAATGTAGCAATATGTAAGACGGTGTTACCATATTGATCTTTGCAGTTCAAGATTCTTGTCAGATGGACTCGCTTAAGCCATCCAAATAAAACCTTGAATGCTTCCGTGTTGCCCATCTTGACAGCAATGTGAACTGCGGTCTCACATTGGTTTGTCAAGTCTTTGATAGACGATTTGCAAGCAAATAGGAATTCTGCCAGGAGTTCTAGGAGATCCATGTTCTCTTGCTCATTCTCTCCTATTTTCTCGACTACAAAATGCAAAGGGGTAATCCCACCTCGTCCTCGGACTCGAATCAATTCAGGGTTGAGGGTCATCAGTGCCATCACAAGGTGATAATGCTTATTTTGCAAAGCCAAGTGCATGGGACTATAACCCCCGCAATTCAGTTTTTGAGTGTATGATGGCTTCAAGGTGGCTATCTCCATTGCCACTTTAGTTTTCCCCTTGCCAGCGGCATCGTGTAGTGGAGTATTTGGGAAGGGCCCCTCGCATCCATGATCGAAGAGATTTTTGTCCCCCTCAATTAAGCTATATAGCTCATCAACATCATTATGGTTGATTGCTTGATGAAGCCGAGGGTCCATTGTTTTGACAAGGGAAATGTAGGAGAAAGGGGGCTTTGCTTGTTGATGATGGATGGAAGTAGGAGGAGCAAACTTGCAAACATCTTATATAGAGCCCTAGTCAACCAAAACATAATTAGGTGAGTCATTATTTATTATTTATCTCTTATAAACAATCCAAATGGTGAGGTCATCTATCTCTTTAGAGAACTTGCATGCAAAGTTTCGCAATGCCGAGAGTTGAGTTGTCAAAGATAATTTAAATTAATCTACCGAGTGTAATTGATCCTTAACCAATAATTTGTGGTCTGATTTTTTTTTTTTGTTCATATTGGTTGGTGTAATATCAAGATGGCCTCAGCAATTTCGAGAAATCATAACTACACCCATTCGGTTCACAAAGATGGTATCTATTTAAAATTATGTGAAGCATAGGAATTTCATTGCTCAAATTTCACTAACAGCAAACTCAATAATCTGATAAGAGCCTTTTTTCTTTTTTCCTTTTTTGAATTTGAAGTCATTAAGTGGCCAAAATAAACATTGACTCTTCAATTGACTAAATGCCCAATCTTAAGCCTTTTGTTTACAGTTATCTCTTTTACCATCGAGAAGATTAAATCAATATTTATAAATTGGTGAGTTATTATTGAGTTCAAATGGGAATTGAGTTTTCCGTAATTTATAAATTGGCGATCGGGCCAATTCGAGCTGGCTTATGGGTTCCAAGACAGTTCACACAGGAATTTGTTCACTTTTCAGATAAAAGGATTGGGAACCGGTCTTGATCCAATCCGGTTTCTAATTCTATACCCCCAACCGATTGCTTTAACAGAAAAACCGGCTTTGCGAGAGAAACTTCCAGAGTTCACTGTTGATCCCAAGTTGATTTTTTTACTCTTTTATCAGATGCCTTGCCCCTCTCTCTCTCCCCCTCTGGTTCTCACTCTCCTTCAGCAGCTCGATCTTGACTTGTTTCGCGATTCGCCACTCTCCTCTCCGCTCCGAGATACCCTCTACGTTGGTTTCTTTTGTCGATTTCTTCGTGGGGTGGCAATTGAGCTAGATTTCCTCCGCCATCTACGGGATAATCCCCTTACTCCACGCGAGGAGCACTAGGGTGGTGGGGTAAGGTGATCGTTAAAGCTGTAAGAACTCTTGCCGCTTACACACTGACTTTTCGAGAGAACGACTTTTGAGGAATGAAAATAGAAGAGGCTTTTCGTACCCTCTCAGTGCTCTATTCTCCTTTGCTTTTCTGTTTTTTGGCTTTTAAATGTGAGGTGGGTCACGAGTAGGGTTAAGCAAATTGGAGTTCTGTCTTTTTACTGAGTAGTTAGAATGTGAGCCTATGTGATGGAGTTGGTAGAGGTTCTTGTCTTACTTTGGAGGGGAATTTTCCTTTCCTTGTGTGAAATTCAGGTCTATGATCTATCTATAGCGGAAACAATGTGGCCTATAAGAAATTTGGGAGTGTTATGACAACAACTGTGAGTTGGTTGTTCTTTGGCTGTTACTGTCAATAGTGTTGTTCCTTTTTTCGGCCAAAACAAACTTCACAGAGATTTCTGTTTGCATTCAGCATCAAGTGAAATCTCCAAAACAGAAGGAAAGTGCCGTTCTTTAGTTTCTTTTGCTATGGGTATCTGAACAGTTTAGGATCTTGAATGCTTTCACCTGTAGTTTAGACGTTTTGAT
The DNA here is from genome assembly GCA_004368105.4 of Eucalyptus melliodora. Classification (NCBI taxonomy): domain Eukaryota; kingdom Viridiplantae; phylum Streptophyta; class Magnoliopsida; order Myrtales; family Myrtaceae; genus Eucalyptus; species Eucalyptus melliodora. The sequence continues at coordinate 39,331,985 of CM023405.3, read as the reverse complement.
ATGATGTCTAAGGAAATTGTTCTTGTACTTCTATCAATGCATCTAATCACTTCTTAGAACCTTTCAGCCTCTGGGCTTTGGATCTATTTCGTTCAAAGTCATTGCATGATCCAATACTTGAGGCGAATGGAATTATATACTTCTCTGGATATCATGACGTCTTGGGATTCATGGATTAATTGATAGCTGTGAAGAACAATCAGCAACAGCATTCTAAGCCTTACTGGGCACATGGAATCAGCTTACTAGAGGGAATACTTGGATCTCCTATGAAGGATGAAACATAGCTGCGTGCCTATACCATCTTCCCCAAACTAAGTATTGAAAAAAAAAAAAAAAAGAGAGAGAACAAAAAAGTGATTTAGGACAGTTCTCCAGTCTACCCTGAAACTGGCCAGTAGGTTCCCAAGTCTACCCCGAAACAACTTGGTGGTTTCGTCGAATGGGATGTGCGAATGGTATGTGCGGTAAATTTCAACTGGCCAGTTAGGTTCCCAACTTTACCCCGAAATAATTTGGTGGTTTCGTCGAATGGTATGTGTCCGCCACCTAAGGGATAATCCTTTGACTTGACTCTGTGTGAGGGTGACTAGCGTGGTGGGGTAAGGTCAAGGTTTTATTCATTTAGCGTCTGTCATGTGCCGAAAGGTTTCTTGGAAAGCGGAAGGACTCTTGTCGCTTTTCGAGAGAGAACGACTTTTGGGGAGTGAAAATAAGAGAGGCTTTTCGTACCTCCCACTGCCCTCACTTTTCTCTTTTGCTTTTCTGTTTTTTGGTTTTTAATGTGAGGTGGGTCACCGGCAGTGGTGAGCAAATTGGAATTTGGTGTCTTTCCAATGTGAAAACTCCATGTGGGCGTGCGTGGTAGGCTTGGCAGAGGTTCTTGTCTAATTAGGAGGAATGGAATTCCGATTTTCTTGTATGAAATTCAAATATATGATCTTCCCTAGTGGAAGTAATGTGTCCTTTATGAAACTTAGTGGTGTTTGGGAGTTGGATGTGTTTGTTCTTTGGCTGTTACGGTGAATAGATTCGTTCTTTTTTTGCCAAGACAAGATTCACAGAGCTTTCTCTCTGCATTCAGCATCCGGTGAAATCTCTTTGGGTATCTGAACAGTTTGGGATCTTGAATGCTTTCGCCTGTAGTCTAGATGTTGTGATTGATTATCAAGGAACTTGTCATTGCACTTATACCAATGTATCTAAGCACTTTTTCGAACCCTTCGGCCTCTGGGCTTTGGATCTATTTTTTGAAAAAAATCATTTCATGATCGTATACTTGAGGCGAATGGAATGTTTCTGGATATCTTGACATCTTGAGATTCATGAGATAAACCGATAGCTATGGAGACAATCATCTACAGCATTCTGAGACCATACTGGACCTATGCGATTGCTTGCTGGGGGGTAATACTTGGATCTCTCATAAAAGAGAAAACATAGCTGTTTCCGCATACTGTCTTCCACAAAACTAAGTAAAACTGAAAAACATACTGTCTTCCCCAAAACTAAGTAAAACTGAAAAACAGAAAATGTAGGCCGCTTCTCAGGTGTACCCTGAAATTGGTTGGTTCGATTACAAGCCACTTCCAAGCTTTCATCGGTTTGTTTTCTGATTCCACATACTGAAAATCGGCTATAACTGTATAGGTTTCAAATTCCTACTTTGAAACCAATCACTCCACAATGTACAATGTTACGATAGATTAGTTGCTTTTTATCTCAAGGCTTTTAACCCAATATTTTGAGGAATTCTCATGAACTACATATTGTTTTGGGAAAAATAAAATAAAACGTGATGTGAATTTTGTTAGCTTAGCCACTAGCTAATTTTGGAGATGGCTTGTACATTTAAATCTAAATACTCACTACTAAAACTCGACCTTTAGTTGTAAAAGAGCTATGATAGGAAAATGATGGTGAAATGGATGGGATTTTAATATTCAGCTGAAGGGACGGAGAAAGCGCTAAAGAATGGAAATGAACTGCATGGAAACCTCATTTTTCTTCCATTGAGATTTAGTGCACCAGCTTCACTGGCTCAAGTCGACGAGGCAAGTACATGGGACGATTGCCAGGAATATCATAAAATTAGCTCGTACATTTAAATCTAAATACTCACTATTAAAACTCGATCTTTAGTTGTAAAAGAGCCATGATAGGAAAATGATGGTGAAATGGATGGGATTTTAATATTCAGCTGAATGGACGGAGAGAGCGCTAAAGAATGGAAATGAATTGCGTGGAAACCTCATTTAGTGAACCCTTCCATTGAGATGGCGGTTCAGGTAGAGTGAATGAAATGCTTGTGGCACCAACTTCACTGGCTCAAGTCGACGAGGCAAGTATAAGGGACAATTGCCATGAATATCATAAAAAGCCCCTGTGGTGCTCAGGGAGCCAATACATATGCACAGTACACTTCAAAAATATCAGCAACACTTACCTCGAGAACAAACCTTGCATCTCTAAATTCAGGTATGATGGTTTGCGGAAGCCAATAGTGATAGTTTTAGGTGAGTATGTGAGATTTTTCTTGGCAAGGGTACAAGAGAGGGTGTGTAAATGAAGGTGCACTTTCACAGCAAGGGGAGACACAAGGAAAAACACGAAGGCCTTTATCATTTGATGGGTAATATAAAGGAAGGAAGAGAGTTTTGCTAGTTTCTAAGTAAGTCCGGATGTCCGCCAAGCCCATATATAGGCGCATATCACCGACTTGCCCATGCAAAATTCTCTGATCAAGTCAGAGATTTTCTCAGCTTTAGTCGGCTCTATTATTGAGCATGTAAACTGACTTTCAAGGGCAAATATCTCTGCCATTTGCAGAGATAATTTTGTGGTCTATTCTACACAAATCTAGTGGACTCCATACTCTTCCTTACCGCCCATGCACTAGATATTTTGTAAAATTTCTGTGACATCCCGAATTCGGACCTATATTCAAATCACGGGAATTGAATAAGGATTGGTACATCAATGACGAGAATAAACTGTGGATTGATCTTGGAGATTGCTCACGAGCCAACTAATTGATTAGGGGCAAGATGACTTAGAATTAGGATTGCGATAGACTAGAGTGTTTAACCATGAAATGACTGTTTGACCACAAGGGTCGATGTGGACGATCACGTGCCGTCATGAGTCGATCAATGGACGGGTATAGATCGATTCGGCTTTAGTATATATCAGTTGTGAGTGATGTCGCACGGTCAATGCACCATCCCTAATCCAATTCCAAACGATCGTGAGTTCAGGGCAGGTCAATCGATTCTATTTGATTACATGATAACCGAGGGTCATCCATAAATTAATCGGACTCAAATATAAGTCATGCGTAAAACCCTGGATAGGTGTCGAACTTAGTTCGAGTCTAGCCAAGCGAGCTCCACCAATGCTGTTCAAATTCGCTCAAGTCATGTTAAGGCTGTTTCCAGTCGAAACCTAGCCACAAACCTCAGTCCGATTTTAGGTACTGATTGTAAAAGTTATCAAAACATTCCTACCCAATTGAAATGATATTATTGAGTCCGTTAGTGCATTAATTGGAGAAATAAGCTAATTTAAGGATATAGCCTTTAGTGACCCTAGATAGGAGACCAATTTAGCTTCTTGAAATTAAATCGAGGGAAACTAAAATCAAGTAGCCATTCTACAAGGGTATAGGTGTCGCGAGCAATTTTACATTTTTTATTTGATGATTTAGAATTTCCTTTTAATAAATCTACGACATTCATTTGGTATAGAATATGTGAATTTACTGTTTCTATTATTTTAACTTTTTAAACGCGTTAAGATATTTTAGGATCTAGTCATTCTTTTACGTGTAGCTAGGGTCTTGTTACATACTTAGTATTTCTTCCGTTTAGTTGTAATTTCTAGAAAAACGGTTGCAATTGTGCTTATTTGTTGTGTTTTATTAGACCAGGCAATTTGCCTCTTTTCAGAAATGCAGTGAATCAATGAAATTTCGCTCTTTGCGTTTTGTGCGTGTATGTTTAGGGCGTTCATCTTTGCAAGTTGTGGTTTTAGTGCTCTTCGTTTCTTTTGCAACATCTTATAAAGTTGAATTAGGAAAAATGCTATTTGAAGTCCCGAATTCAAGCAAGATTAAAGGCGTCCGGTGACAAAGGAATTAACAGATGTGTCCATAACATGCAATTAAATAAAAGTGTCTGATTCTTACAAACCTTAAGACAAGAAACATAGATTAGATGCACACAAGACAAGAGTTGTTAAAGTAAGCAATACTTGTGAATTACTTTCAATCCTTCGATCCTAGGAAGTTGGCGATGCATCGCCCTGCAGCATCGATTTGTCGTCAAAATTCTAGGCGCTTTATCCTCATGTACGCGGGGAGAGGCGAGAAAAACGAATTCAAAAAGTACTGTTACGGAAATTACTGTCCCGGCATTGGATTTAGGAGCTGGAGTAGTGAAAGAAACAAGGCAAGCGGCACAGAGGAGGGATACAGGGGCGTAAAGCAAAGTGCTGTCCTCTAAATTAAAAGTGGTGTCCGAGATTGTGAAGATGGAGGTGAAAAACACCAGGTTATTCCAGAACATGTACCAAAGTAGTTTCCAACTGGCCAAGATAATGTTTCTGGCTTGACGTGGCTTTTCAAGAGCAATGCTGCTGGAATTGGCGGTAAAGACAGTGGAATTGGCTGTGGGATTTGACGAGAAATCCTGCCGGTATCCTCCCGGAGGAGCGAACACAGCTTAGTAAGTTGCGGCCGCAATTAAGGTTGCCACTACGAGGATTACTCGGCTTCAGTTGGGGGGCCGGCCTTGTATTGGTTGGGCCAATTTTTGTTTTCTGAGCTTAGTTTGGTTTGTGGGCCGGGCTGTTGTTTGTTAATGTTTAATGGTTGGGCTAGGTTGATGTCCCAGGCCGGGCTTAATGTCTTTTTCTTTTTAGATTTGTTTTTTAGTGTCACTAGACTGGGCTCATTCACTGAGCCCAGTCCAGCCATGGGCCTGAGCCTGTCCTGACTCGGGGAGGATGCGGAGGATCCGTAATATAATATTAATAAAATTTAAAAATCTGAAAATTTTTGGAAAAAGATGTTATTTCTTCTCAAAATTAGGAAAAAGCTTAGAAATTAGATCTTGAGTATTTTCTTTTAAAATATGTGAAATTTTTTTTTATCAAAAATTCTTTTCACTCGAAATTGAACAAGCCCTTCAAGTTTTATGATAGGATGTGTTTTTTTTTTTTTTTTGGAGACAAATATTAGGTCATTATTTGTGCAATTCTACTTTGATTATTGCTTGATAAGCACTTTCAATATATTGATTGAAAAGCCTCATAGCATCGATTTGACTTAATATTGAATAATCAAATGTCGCGTGGTTTAATATAGCCTACATCTAATTGAGTACCTTGGGCATGCCTTTAGACTATACCCCAAAACCTATGTCTTTTCCTCTTCGAACGGAAAAGTTAGGTGATGACAATTACATTCTTAGTATTTCTGTTCTGAGTCGTAATTTCCAGAAAAAAGAGCTGCAATTGTACTTATTTGTTGTGTTTTATTGGGTCACCCAGTTTGCCTTTCTTTTTTTTTTTTTTTTTCAGAATTATAGAAAATCAAGATATGTCGCTCATTGCACTTTGTGCCTATATGCTTTGTGTGTCCATCTTGCGAGTTGTGACTTTCACTGCATCATTTCATAAAATTGGATTAAGGAAAAAAGCTATTCAAAGTCCTCAATTCAAGCAAGAGTAAAGGTCTTCAGTGACGAAGGAATCAACAGATCCATTATAGGCAACAAAGTTGGATCTTGCAAATCTTAAGACAAGAAACATAGATTAGATGCCCCAATGACAAGAACTGTTAAAGTAACTAATACTTGTGAAATTACTTTGAACCCTTCGATCCTATACTCGTCTCCGCGTGGCGTCGATTCGTCGTCGATCTCTTTGGAGCTTTATCGTCACATACCAGGTGAGACTTGACGCGGCGAGCCAAGAGAAAACCCAAAGTTCCCCTAAAAAATTTCCTGCCGCCGCATTGGTTTTCGGAATTTGGACTAACAAGGAACATAAGTGGGTAAGGCAGAGAGGGCATATGGGCCCATAGATGGAACACATGAAAGAGCCAACCCCCAATGTAAGAGTGGTGGCCAAGACCGTGGCAATCGAGGCGAAAAAAGCCAGGCTATTGCAGATCGCGTACACATATAGATCCAAACCACTCAGGATAAGGTCTTCGGCTTGATGTGGTTTTCCAAAGGCAATGCTGCTGGAATTAGTGGTAACGACAGTGGAATTGGCCCAGGGATCTGAAGAGGAATCTTGCCAGTATCCTTTTGGAGGAGCACGCGCATCTTGGTAAGTTGCAGCTGCAATTAAGGCTGACACTATAAGCATTACTTCTCGAGCGGATTTATCTTGGACGCGGAACCAATTTATGTACTTTTCAAAGAAAGTTATTTCCGTGCTATAAAACTGTGATAGAGAGAGTGTAGTAATAAAACGTCTTGCTTGATGTCCTTGATGGTGAAACCTTTCTGCAACATCTGGATCGCCACTGGGATTCACTTGGAAGATTTCCAAAGCCATGTTACCTTGGAAGTTCATATATATATATATATATATATTTGTATATCCAATCAAGAGCTTGATGATCTAGAAGAATGCAAATGGAACAAAATGAGGTACGCTTCCCTTTAATTTTCAATTACTGCTTTGTCACAAGCTTTATTATTGTGCACAAAGTGAGCTCATGCCATATAACTATATAAGTTTGATGATGCTAGTGATGCAATGCACAAGTGAGCTCATGCCATATAACTCTATAAGTTTGATGATGCTAGTGATGCAATGATGAATGTACAAGGGGAAAAGTCTATTTAACCTTATTTATTAAATGCAAATTGTATGAACTAATATAATGAAGTCTAGCGTCTTTTTCAAAAAGTGCAATTTAGTCCTTTCACTTAAAAATTATTCATGTGATAGCTACGAATTACCCATGTGAGTCGCAACAAAGGGATTTCCACAAAAGTGATGGCTGGAATGATTATGATTTTTCAGAAAAGTTTAGGAGATAATCACATCAACTAAAAGGCTTGGGATTTAATTATATTTTGTACATGTGGTTTTTGCTATGAAGAGAAAGGCTATTTTAGATAGGTGTGTGCGTGTTTATATTATATCCTCTATGCATAATATTCAATTGATCAAGGATTAATTTTCTTGTCCACAAAGTGATTATTCTACGGTTGCATCGGATTGTCCTTGTTAGCATCCATTTCACTAGCTTCTATCTCGTACAATATGTACGGGTGGATTGATTTTGAAAGAAGGAAAGAGATTTTGGTAATCCATAGGAAATATGAAATGATGGAAAAGAATGATTAAGTTATCATTGTGTTAGGTAGGAATTACTATGATGTAATGAGTTGGAAGGAAATTACTCATAAAAAATTATCCAACCCGAAAGATTTAGAGCACACTAAAAAATGAGTTTTATTGTGGTTCGAAGAGAAACAATTTTAACCATAACTTTTCTCTCTATTTACTAAACTATAGACAAAGTGATCTCTCTACATCACTGCCTTTCTTTTCTTCCTTTTCCTCTATAAACTCCAACCAAAACATTGTTAAGCCAATTAAATCAAACACAAATTGGAAGCATCGCGAGCTTAAAATAGTTTTCCCACTTTTGAAGTGAAAGGCTTGTTTTGATGAAATTGAAAAGTAAGTGCTAGTATTGATAATCTTAAATGTTGACGATAGAAATAAAAAAATTATTTCTTGATTATTAAAAATACATCATTAACTTTGATTTATTTCTTACCAAACATGGAATTGTTGTTACTATTGATAGGTTTAACAATATAATTGGGAAGAGTTTGATTACTATCAATTATATTGATTACTAGATTAAGTGAATTTTTTTGACTAAATCAGTCTTTTTAGTCAATAACTAATACAAGTTTAATCTCATTCATTACTAAATTTTTAATTTTGAGCACTTAATTTAAATTTCAAACATGCCAATATGTACATATTAAATTAAATGAAAACAATTGAAAACAATCTACACACTCATATAATCACTATCTTAATACGAGTATTTGACTTTATTTATTATAAAAAAGCACTAGTTGTTGACTTAATTTTTACAACCCATCTGAATGGCATAAAAAGTCTATTAAATGTTTGGATGGTGAGTGATTTGAGAGAAATTTAGTTTAATCACTAAGGAAACAAATGAAGACAAAAAGAATGGATCAACCTATGTAAAAACTCCATTGAATACTAGGGTAGAGCCAACCCTCCCCTGATCAAGTGCACAAGGAAATTGTCAAAAAGAGAAGTGGAAGTAGGAGATTGTGTCAAGTTGAAGGATCGAACAATAAAAGCACAAATAACCACGAAACTGATGAACTATACCTTGGGCTGTTCTTTAGATGTGGCAATATGTAAGATGGTGTTACCATCTTGGTCTTTCCAGTGCAAGATTCGTGTTAGACGGACTCGTTTGAGCCATCCAAACAAAACCTTGAATGCTATGAGGTTGTGGTTCTCAGCAGCAATATGAACCACTATCTCGCATTGACTCATTAAGTCTTCGATGCACAATCTGCAAGCAGATAGGAATTAGGCCAAGAGCTCTAGTTCATTGTCTCCATATATCCCGGCAACATAATGCAAAGGGGTGATCCTGCTTCGTCCTCAGATTTGGATCAACTCAAGGTCGAGGTTCTTAGTGCCCTTGCAATGTGATAATGCTTGTGTTGCAAAGCCAAGTGCATGAGGTTGTAACCCTCTAGATCTAGCTTCCGAGCAAATGATGGCTTCAAGATGGCCACCTCCACAGCCACTAGGGTTCTTCCAGCCGCTGCAGCAATGTTTAAAGGAGTATTTGGGAAGGGGTCCTTAGGTACACAATCTAAGATTTTTCAATTCTCTGCAATTAACCTACGTAGCTCGTCAACATCACCATGTTCTATAGGTTGTTGAAGCCGAGGGTCCATTATTTGAGGAGGGAGACGTAGGTGCTGAGGGGCTTTGCTCGTTGATGATGGAAGGAAGTAGGAGTAGCGAACTTGTAGAATCATAAATAGTGCCTTGGTCAACCAAAGTTTAATTAGGCGACTCATTGTTGATGATCCATCCTGTAGGAACAATGCAACTAGCTGAGGATCTTTCTCTCTAGAGAACATGCATGCGAAGTTTCTTAATGCGTGAGCCAAGTCAAGAAGATAATGTAAGTTGATGCAATAACACTAATTAATCCTAAGCCAATAATTTGTCGTCTGAATTTGTTTTTATTTTTACTTTTATTGTCGTTGTTTGTCATTTCTCCTCAACTACTTGAAGCCGTGTTGTATAGCAGCAGAGGCCGTCTTGATGAAGCACAACTAAAGTCGACAAGGTACGCAATGATGGTGACTCCAGCAATGGCGAATTCAATATTTGATTGGAGCTTTGATTTTTAAGTCCTTAATTGAATAACGGCCCAAATCTCAAGTCATGCTCCTAAGCTTATCCATATTACCGTTCAGAAGATTAAATCATAACAATATGCTGGTTAGTCATTTGTGAGTTTTTCATCACCTTTCTCTTTGATGTAATTGGCAATTAAGTTTTCCACAAACATAAATTAGACGATATTAGGGAAAAGCAATTAGGCCAGTTTGATTCAGGAATCGAACCGAACAGGCCATGCCAGTTCTAGGCCAATTCACACGGAGACCAATTTGGTTTTCGGATGAAAAAGTTGGGAACGGGCCTTGTCCTACTCGATCCCATTTTTATACCCTCAACCGGTCATCCGGAAATTAACCTCGCAAGGCAGGTTCTCTCTTCTCCTCACCTCTGTCTCTCACACTCGAACTCTCTCTCAGATTTGTCAAGTAATCTTTGTCGCCACACGATTGCGCCTCTTCAGGTGGCTCAATCTCTACTTCATTTGGAATTCGTCACTCTCCATCCCCGCACTCTAGCGGCTTGATCTCAGATTTGTTTGCGATTTACACTCTCCTCTCACACTCGAGGTACTATCCCTTTGTCGGTTTCGTTATCGATTACTTCTTGCGAGGAGCACTAGTGTGGTGGGTTAAAGGTCAAGATTTTATTTATTTAGTGTCGATGCCTTATGCCGAAAGGTTTCTTGGAAAGCTGAAGAACTCTTGCCACTTGAACACTGGCTTTTCGAGAGAATGACTTTTGAGGAGTGAAAATGGTGCGTTTCTTACCTCTCAGTGCTCTCTCTTTTCTTTGCTTTAGCTTTTCTGTTTTTTGGTTTTTTAATGTGAGGTGGGCCTCGAGTAGCGGTGAGCAAATTGGAATTCGGTGTCTTTTTACAGTGAGTAGTTATTATGTGAGTCCGTGTGGTAGAGTTGGTAGAGGTTCTCATCTAATTTATAGTGGAATATATCTTTCCTTGCGTGAAATTCAGATCTGCGAACTATACAAGACTGTCAATAGTTCTTACATATATATTCCCTTTTTTTTTTCCTTCTTTTGGGGCCAAAACGAGCCTCACAGAAGCTTCTCTTTACGTTTAGCGTTTGGGATCTTGTACTTTCACCTGTAGTTTGATGTTGTCATATGATATTTAAGGAACTTGTTCTTGTACTTATGTCGATGCATCTATTCACTTTTTAGAACCCTTCAGCCTCTGGGCTTTGAATCTACTCTCTAAAAACCATTGCATGGTCTAACGCTCGAGGGGAATGGAATTACATATTTTTGAGGATATCATAACATCTTGGGATTCATGGGATATTAGTTTTAACATGATAGATTCCATATTTTTAGCCTAAATACTATAATAGTTCATTTGGTTTTTTATCTCATAGCTTTTAATGCAAAATATTTAGGGACTCTCGTGAACTACATATTGTTTTAGAAAAAATAAAATATAATCGTAACACGAAATTAAATAATATAGCTACTAGCTAATTTTGGGGATGGATTATGTATATTAACATCTGAAGACCTCATGTCTTACGATAATTAAGACTTGACCTTTAGTTATAAAAGACCCATGATGGGAAAATGATAGTGAAGGATGGGTTTTAATTCTTAACTGGAAAGACAGAAAGCGTACTAAAGAACGAAAATGAATTGCATAAAAGCATCACTTGGTGAATTCTTTCATTGAGATTGTGGTTCGAGTACAGCGAACAAAATGCTTATGGCACCCACTTCGCTGGCTCAAGACGATGAGGTGAGAACGAGACTAATTGTCATGCATATCATAAGAAGCAACTATCATGTTCAGGAAGTCAACACATATGCAAAGTACTCTTAAAATATCAGTGACCTTTCCTTCAGGACCAACCCTGCATCTCTATACTCAAGTAAAGTGCCAAGTCTGGCAAGTGATGCCGGAAAGTCAAGAGGATACCGCTGCTTGTTCTGCTAGGTGAAGCTCTGCACACAATCTATCCACTGAACTACTCTACACTGAGTCTGGGGGCAGCATATACGGTAAAATTTTTAAAGAAAATACTGCAGTTAATATTAAATAACAGGGGGTAATCACTATCAAAGGAAGACCAAGAATGGAGAATAAGCCATGTCAGTCAATCAGCAACTGCAGTATCTTTGCGTAGCACGTCGCCTATTTGAGCTTAACTAGTACAGCCATGGTGGAGCTTGTCATAAAGATTACCGCCAAGGATTGTGACCATCACCGTTTGTCTTAAAGAGTTACACGAATTCGTTGCAAGGTTCTCTGTTTTAATTGATATTTGGACTTGGGAAATGTTACTGCAGATGTAAATCACTTCTTTATTCGCACGTACGTATGCAAATATATACAAACAAATTTTTTAGCTGGTAGAATCAATTGTTGGATGGATCTAAAGGTTTGGTTGGGATATTTTCTTAAAGCCAAAAATTTTGATTCATTTTGCAGATATGGTTCGGAATTCTACGAGGATTGTACAAGATATGTTATGTCAGATGACCGACATTCTAAAAACTCAAGGTCGAGCCTATTTCTTTTTTCAACAAATAGAGAACGTCGTGGGGGCATCGTAAGATTAGATATTTAAAAATTTTAGTATTTTGAAATTTGATATTTCATTCTTTGATTGGGTTAGCTTGGGATGTCTCTAGTATAGAGTATTTGAATTCATTGTTTTTATTAATTTAACTTTCTAAATGCATTATGATATTTTATCATTGATTGTAAGATACCATAGGATCTAATTGCTTTTTAGGTTTAGCTACGATTTTGTTATATTATCGGCATTTCTTTTTTCTGTTACATTATTGAGTAGTGAACTTCTTAAAAAAGGGTTGCGAGAGTGTATTTTTGTTGTGTTTTATGGGATCAGGCAGTTTGCCTCATTTCAAAATTATAGAAAATCGAGACATTTCTCTTCAGACGTTTTGTACTTGCAAACTTTGGGTATTCATGTTTATTCAATTCTTTTCGTTTCCATTGCGTCATAATGGATTAGCATTCGGAAAGCCAAATCCCAACTTCAAGCAAAGATTAAAGGTCTATTGGCATTAAGGAATTAAAAGATGAGTACATTACATGCAACTAATAAAAAGAGTATATTTTGCAAACCTCACTTGCGACAGGAATAGTTAAAGTAGATAATACTTGCGAACTATTTCCGATCCTTCGATCCTCGCAAGCTGCCGACGCATCCCCTTCTGGCATCGATTCTGGATCGAACTCGGTAGTCCTTCCACCACATAAAAAGGGGGAGGAGCAACGTGGTGAGTAACGAGCACACATAAAATCCAAATAGGATCCCTGTTATGCCCTTATCGGACCTTGGTATTTCCATTGCAATAAGAACAAAGTAGGTAATGCCGAGAAGCACTAAAGAAATGTAAACCATTAAAGTTTCGGGGAAGAATGTAATCGCGGTGGCCCAAACCGTGCCGATGGAGGCGGTAAAAACTAAGCTGTTGAGGATAGTAAAACACCATAGATCAAAGCCACTCACGATAATATTTCCGGCTTGATGTGGTTTTTCAGTAACAATGCTGCTGGAATTGGTGGTAACGACAGTGGAATTGGCTGGGTTATTTGGAGAGGAATCCTGCCAATATCCTCCCGGAGGAGTGAAAGCGGATTGATAAGTGGCAGTCAAAATCAAGGTAGACACTATAAGGATTATTTGGCGAACATTTTCGTTTTTGGTGCCAAAATACCCTGCACACTTCTCGTGCACAGTTAGTTCCCTGCTAAAATACTGTGATAATGAGAGAGTACGAGTAGAATCTCTTGTTTGATGTTCTTCACGGCTTAACCTTTTCTGAACATCTTGATTGCAATTAGGATTCTCTCGGCAAATTTGCAGAGCTGTCTTGTGCTGTAAGTTCTTTGCATGAACGTTCGTATACCCAATCAGTAGATTGATGATCTGGAAGAAATGCAAATGAAACAAAATGAAATATGTATTCCTTCAGTTTCAATCATTGCTATGTGACTAAGCTTTATCATTGTGCACAAAGTGACCTCCTGCCATATAAGTTTGAATGATGCTATGGACACATGTACAAAAGGGAAATGTTTACTAAACCTTATTTATCAAATGCCGTTAGTTCAACTAATGTAATGAAATCTCAGATCTTTCTCGAAAAGTGCGATTCAATCCTTTTACTTGAAATTATTTATGTCATAACTAGAAATTGCCCATGTGAGTAGTAATATTGGTGAATTCTACAAAAGTGAGGACCCGAAATATCATATTTTCCTATAAGTTTAGGACTTAATTAAGCCAACTAAATGTTTATAATTACATATTGTGAATGACTTTTAAAGTGAGGAACCGAAATGATTTTTGTAAATGATTTTGCTAAGATTCAACTGAATAGGGAGTAATTCTCACGTCCATGAAGAAATCATTTTATGGTCAAGTTGGATTGTCCGTGTTAGCTTCAATGTCATTAACTTCTATCTCATAGATGGACTGATTATGAAAGAATAAAAGAGATTTTGCTAATCAATAGGAGAAATACAGTAATAGAAAAGAATGGATTAGGTTAATGTTTTGTTAGACAGGAAGACAGGAGTGATTACGATGAAAAAGTTGAAAGGAAATTCTTCATCCAAAACCATCTGACTTGGAGTTACTTAGAGCTCAATAAAAACGAAGTTTCATAGGGTTCGAAGGGAAATAATTTTAATAATATCTTTTCTCTCCACTAAATAAACTGTAAACAATGTGATCTCTGTATCGCTCCAACCGAAAATGCTGTTGGGCCAATTAAAAAAAGAACTCATAATAGCATCAGGAGCTCAAACTAGTTTTCGCACTAGCAGCCTTGAAATGAACTATGGGCTTGTGCTAAAACAGAAAAGTACAACGCTGAAGATATAAGATGACCATGAAAAGTACATCACTGAATACGATCAACTTCTTAATATTAGTATTTGATTTATTTCTAAAGCAAAAGAAAAACAGTGCTTGTTGACCTAATTTTCACAACCCATCTCAATGGCATACAAAGTCAACTATATATGTATGGATGGTGGGGTTTGGAGAGAAATGAAATGATTAATCACTATGGAAACAAACGAAGATAAACGAATGGATCAACCTGTAAAAAGCGTACTGAATATACGGGTGGAGCCCACTCTACCATGACCTTGTGCACGGGAAAATTTTCAAGAAGAGAATCGGAATTAAAAGATTGGGAGGGAAGGAATGATATCCATCCCTCCCATAATTCCTTTTCTTCTCTCCTACGAAACAAACCAAACAAGGGGTTCCGTTCAAGTCTCTTCTCTTCGAATGTTTCTAAAACCATGTATTTTCAGTCCCTACCATGTCATTACCATAACAATTGTTCTTGGATTAGATTATGTCGAATTTAAGGACTGAACAATACAAGCACGTACAATGACGAAATCAATGAAGTATATCGGCATGAACTATACCTCAAGTTGCTGCTCTTTGGATACAGCCACAGGAAGTTGCTGCTGTCCAGTCTGAAGTTGCTGCTGTCGGGATACAGCTACAGGAAGTTGCTGCTGTCCCGATACAGTCACAGGAAGTTGCTGCTGTCCGGATACAGCCGTGGGTAGTTGCTGCTGTCCGGATACAGCCGCGGATACAGCCGCAGGAAGTTGCTGCTGTCCGGATACAGCCGTGGGTAGTTGCTGCTGTCCGGATACAGCCACGGATACAGCCGCAGGAAGTTGCTGCTGTCCGGATACAGCCGCAGGAAGTTGCACAAGAAGTTGCTGCTGTCCGGATATAGCCACAGGAAGTTGCTGCTGTCCGGATACAGCAATATGTAAGACGGTATTACCATTTTGGTCTTTCCAATTCAAGATTTTTGTTAGATGAACTCGCTTAAGCCATCCAAGCAAAATCTCAAGTGCTTTGGTGTTGCCCTTTTTGACAGCAACATGAACTGCAGTCTCACACCGGTTCGTCAAGTCTTCAATGGACGATTTGCAAGTAGACAGGATTTCTGCCAGGAGTTCCTGGAGCTCCTCTTGATCCTGCATTTTTTCCCCAGCTACAAAATGTAAAGGGGTGTACCCATCTCGTCCTCGGACTCGGATCACTTCAGGGTCAAGGGTCATCAGTGCCCTCGCAGTGTTATAATGCTTATTTAGCAAAGCCAAGTGCATGGGGCTATAACCCCTGCAATTCAACTTTCGAGTGAACGACGGCTTTAAGGTGGCTATCTCCATGGCCACTTGAGTTTTCCCCTCCTCTGTGGCATTGTGTAGTGGAGTATTTGTGAAGGGGCCTGCATCATCTAAGAGATTTTTGTTCCTCTCAATTGAGCTGTATAGCTGATCGACATTATCAGCTGCTATTGCTTCTTGAAGGGTCATTGTTTGAGGAAGGGAATGTAGCAGGAGAGGGGATTTGCTCAGTGATGATGATGGATGGAAGTAGGAGTAGCGAACTTGCATAATCATAAATAGCTCCATGGTCAACGCCATTTAATAAGGCGAGTCATTGTTTATAATTTATAAAGAAGAAAAAACGCAACTAATTGGGGATCTTTCTCTGTCGGAGAAATTATATGCGAAGTTTCGCAATATGAAAGCTCAATCAGCAAGATAATTTAAATTACTTGAAGGAGTCTAATTAAACCTAAACCCAGTAATTTCTGGTCGGATTTTTTTTTTTTAAAAAAAATATCGTTTGGGGTTATTTCTCCGCAGCTACATGAAGCTGTGGGGAATAGCAGCTAAGGCTGTCATTGATAAATTATTACTACACCCGCGAACGCGCTTGTCATTTAGGTAATCTGTGGTAAAATAAAGCATAAGGTTTCAATGCTCGAATTCCACTAACAGTGAACTCGATCATCTGATTATAGCCCTTTTAAAAAAAAAAATTAAATCAACAAGTGGCCAAAAAAAAAATTTTTGGGGGGGGGGGCATATTTTGGCTTTTCCCCTTTTTTCCAAGACTTCTCGATCACGACTCTGCCGGCCCCTCCTTCGCACAAACTTCTGATTCTGCTTTCCTTTATTTTCTTCATCCGAAGCCCCACCAGCTGCCTTGCTTCCGTTTTCATCTCGTCCGAAGCTGCTCCGTCGTTGTCCACGTCTCGACCGAGTCAACAGCAGCCCAGCAAACTCCCTCAAAGTCGACTCCACGAAGCCCGAAGCCACCGAGTTCTCCCTCCACCGTTTCTACCAACCATCTTCGGTTGTCTCCTTCAGTCAACCCACACCTTCCAAGACGTCTCGACTGACATATTTTGGCTTTTTCCCCCTTTTTCCAAGACTTCTCGATCACGACTCTGCCAGCCCCTCCTCCTTCGCACAAACTTCTGATTCTGCTTTCCTTTATTTTCTTCATCCGAAGCCCCACCGGTTGCGTCGCTTTCGTTTTCATCTCGTCCGAAGCTGCTCCGTCGTTGCCCACGTCTCGACCGAGTCAAACAGCCCAGCAAACTCCCTCAAAGTCGACTCCACGAAGCCCGAAGCCACCGAGTTCTCCCTCCACCATTTCTGCCAGCCATCTTCGGTTGTCTCCTTCAGTCAACCCACACCTTCCAGCGAACTCTCTCCCCTACCCATCTCCACGTGTACTCCTCGGCAGATTTCCCCAGCGTCGCGGCCCAACTCTCTTGCAACTGCTGAAAAAGAGTATTTCTGGCAAACCTTAAAAGACTGGAAAGATGGATTATATGGACACGCGACAAGAATAGCTATAGTTAATGATACTTGCGAGTTATTTCCGATCGTTTGATCCTAGGAAGTTGCCGAAATGTTCCCTGGTGACATCGATTCGATTCAGAACTTGGATGTGCCGTTCCCACATGTGCACTGGGAGAGAAACGAAGCATGTAGACCTTATTTATTGAATGGAATCACTTCGACCAATGTAATGAATTCCTGAATCTATTCAACAAGTACAATTCAGTCCAATCACCAGAAATTATATTAGTGATAGCTAGGAATTAACATGTGAGTCATTATAGGCGAATTCACATCAATTGAAAAGTTTCAAATTCAATTACAATTTGTACACGAGCTGTTTGGCTATGCAGAGAAAGACAGCCTTGGAGAGGTATCCCGATACCCTATATGCACGAGATTCAACTGATCGGGAGTAATTTTCCTGTCCACAAATTAGTTATTTTATTGCTGTGTCGGATTGTACTTGTTAGCTTCTATCTCCTATAATATGTTCAGACGAATCAATTTTTGAAGAAGGAAAGAGATGTTACCAATTAACAGAAAATAATGATTTAAGTAATAAGGTAGGAGCAATCATGATGGAAAGAGTTGGAAGGAAATAATATATCCAAAACCATCCAACTTAGAGAAATTTAGAGCTCACTAAACATGAATTTTAAAGGGGTTGGAAGGGAAACAAATTTAATCATACCTTTACAATTCATTTAATAGACTAGAAACAAGGTGATCTCTATGCCACTGCTATGTTTTCCTCACTTATCCTTTGCGTTTGATCGTCAGGAGAAAAATTTGAATAAGATAGGATAAAGTATGATATAAA
This sequence comes from Eucalyptus melliodora, assembly GCA_004368105.4. NCBI lineage: Eukaryota > Viridiplantae > Streptophyta > Magnoliopsida > Myrtales > Myrtaceae > Eucalyptus > Eucalyptus melliodora. Next base: position 39,314,052 of record CM023405.3, on the reverse strand, counting down.
ATCCTCCGAATAGTAAAGATGGACATATCTTATCCTATAATTCGATACACTTAACATAAGATTTGAAAACAAGTAAAAATTCAATAAAATTAAAAATATGAAAATTATAAAACAAAAATTGTAATGCTTAAGAAAAATAAAAACATGCTGGCAGGCTGGCAGAAGGAATTAGGGTCAATAGTTGCCGACGGGGAAGATTTGTCGTTACGAGGTCAATAGTTTGCACAGAAGGATTGTCGATGGCGTAGCAGCAAACGAACCATCAAATAACGAGCAAGATGAAGCAGCCGCAGAGAACGATGAATGTGGCGCTCGATGGCGTGAGAAGCGACTGAGAAAAAGAGATATCCTTTTTTTGTTTTTTTTGTTTTACTTGGTCCCTCAATCTGCAGTGAAAGCGTGGATCCCCGGAGAAATCATGGACTACAAAGGATCTCGCTATTCCGACGAGCTCTCCCACCGGTGCAACTCGCTCTCCGGAGAAATTGTGTTGCAATGATGGCCCTGGTCGTCACAGGAGAAAGCAAATTGTTCTTAAAATTAATTTAATTTTTTTCTTATCCAATCCGAATCTATTCCACCCCATCTTGAATTTCTAATCAATCATTTTATCTGAAGGTATCCCAATTTATCCGGTCCGAGTGGCATTCCCAAATATAGAGTAGGATAATAAATTGTCCTATCTAGACTTAAATCCGGGCTACTAAATGTAATCTATATTTAAAGCCCGTAAAAATAGATACTTGGCCTTTAATTGGTTGTCCAAACCCTCTGAAGCCCAATGGGCTCTTCTTTGTTTCAATTCTTATTTTTTGTACCTACGATCGTTACCCTAGTAATGAGAAGTACGCTTTTCTGATTAAAAAAAAAAAAAAAAGCGAATGTTTTGATCGAATTGAGTCTTTTAAATCGAATATTAATTGGGATTATCATGCAAATTTAATCTCATTCAGTGTTAAATTTTGTAATTTCCAACGGTTAATTGGATTTTGAAATAGGCCAATATGTATCCAGTAAATTAAATGAATACATTTAAAAATAATTTACATATGCATATTGTCACTATCCTAATATGAGTTCCTAAATTTTCCTTTTTTTTGAAGAAACGCTACTTCTTGACCTCACTTTCACAACCCAGTTGAATAGCATAAAAAGTCTATTACAAGTTTGGATCGAGTGATTTGGAGAGAAATAAAATGATTAGAGTAATCACTAGGGAAACAAAAGAAGATAAAAGAATGGATCAAGCTGTAAAAACTGTATTCAATACAAGAAGAAAATAGGAAGTAGAAGATTGGGAGGGAAGGAGTGATAGTAATTCCCCCTTATTCGTTTTCTTCTCTCCATCAAAAGAACCGAATGAGGTGATCCCATTATCTTTGTTACCATTACATTTGTTCCGGAGTTGGATTATGTCGATTCAAGGATTGAACAATAAAAGCACAAACAACCATGCAATCGATGAATTACCCTATGAATGCATCAATATGTAAGACAGTGTTACCCTCTTGGTCTTTCCAATCCAAAATTGACTGTCAGATTGCTCTCTCAAGCCCATTTAAACTGCACCTTGAATGCTTGGAGGTTGCGGTTCTTGATGGCAATGTGAACCGTAGTTTCACACTAGCTCATCAAGTTTTCAGTGGACAATTTGCGAACAGATTGGAACTCGGCTAGGAGCTCTGGCTCAATGTCTCTCTATTTCTCTCGGCAACACAATGCAAAGTGGGGTTTAACCCGTGTGGTTCGTGGACTTGGATCAACTTGAGGGTGAGGGTCATCAGTGCCCATGCTTGTTTGCAAAGCCAAGTGCACGGGCCTGTAACCCTCTTGATTCACTTTCCGAGGGCTTCAACATGGCCATCACCATGCCCATTGGGGTTTTCCTGGTGGCCGTGGTGATGTGTAAGGGAGTCTCCAGGAAGAGGCCCTAAGATACACGATTTGGCTCATCCTTTTATTAACCCATGTAACTCATCAACATTGTCATGTTCTATTGCTTGCTGAAGCCGATGTCTCCCCAATCACTTGAAGTAGTGGGGTGTAGCAGCTGAGGCTTTCTTGATAAATCGCAGCTATGGTGAACTGAGTTTTTGTTAATTTTAGATCCTCAAGTGGCCAAAACAAGACGTTGAATAGTCAATTGACCAACTTCACAAACCTTAGATCCTATTTCTGTACTTATCCTTATTACTGTCAAAAAGATTAGATCAATGTCCATAACTGGTGAGTCATTTGCATTCGAGTTTTCCACAATCATAAATCAAGATGGCTGCTATGATAGTTCACTCAGCTTTTGATCTGAAAGCTTTTAACCCAAAAGTTTCAGGAATACTCTCTCTGAATTATAACTAAATAATGATATAGAAAAACAAAGACAAGGTTATATGCTGTGACTATTAATACTCGACCTTTAGTCATAAAAGACCCATGATTGGACAACTAATAGTGAAAGGATGGACTTTTTATGTTCAGCTGGAGAGAGAGAGAGAGAGTGCTAAAGATCGGAAATGAACTGCATAGAAACCGCACTCAGTGAACTCTACCATTGAGACGATAGTCTGGGTACAACGAAATGCTAATGGAAGCACCAAATTCACTGGCTCCAAACAACGTGAAGATGAGGTGAGTACATGAGATGATCGTCATGCATATCATATAAAAAGACACCATCGTGTTCAGGGAGTAAACACATATGCACAGTACACTTCAAAAGTATTAGTAACACTTTCCTCAAGAATAAACCTCACATCTCTAGATTCAAGTACAAAACTGAATCCGACAAGTGACAAAATGACGCAGGAAAGTCCTGAGGATACTGCTTCTTGTTCTGCTAGGTGAAGCTATACACACAATCTAACCCACCGAACAACTCTACCCTGAATTCCGAGAGCAGAAATACAGTAAATATTATAAACAAAAAAACCTGCAGTTAACACTAAAGACCAGTCGGTAATCAGCACCAAGGAAAAGCAAGAGCGGAGAAGAAGCCATGTCAGTCGATAAACAACTGTGGTATCTTACTGCAGATCTCTGCTGGGTGTCATGTTGCCTTTCTGAGCTTAACTAGTTCAGCCAAAACATCTTTGAGAGGCTCAGCGAGCTTGCTCTTCTTAGACTGCACAAAACTTGGGGTCAAAACTTTGTCTAAGACAAGGTATCAGTAATGATGACAAGGAGGCAGCCAGAGGGATTATACAACCAGATTCGATTCCAAATGGTAGCCTAGTTGTACAGACGAATTTCCTTTTCTAAACACTTAAATAAGGAATCAATGAGTTGACAAAAATGGCTTGCAAAGCCGAATAGCAAACATGCCATAAGGAGACAGAATGACATATACAGAGACTTTTATGACGTCTCTAGTTTTCAGCATGCAGGAATATTTATACACATATTACCCCAACATGAACTGTAAACAAAAAGCTTAAACTTCAATGACCCTAGTTGGATATCATCTAAATTTCTTTTAACTGGCGACTCAAAATGAAAATCTCTGTCGTGAAAAGAACCCTATGAATCCACAGCATGAAATGTTGACTCAAAACTTGGAACTTGCATTCAATTCATATTAGCATGTTTCGTCATGCTTGATTCTCACAATTATCCAGCACAGGCCAAATTTTCCACTAATGGAACATACAAAAGAAAAGCCTTTCAGTGGATGAAAACAGCTTTGAACAGAGGTGCCCAAATTGTCTCTACTAATGCAGGTTACCAGCCATATCGAAAATTGTCCATGGCAAGCTAAAGATCTTAAAGTATGGTCATAGAGTACCTTCAAGGATGGAACAAGAGCAAAGACTTCATCTGGAGTTTCTGGACGGGCATAAACAATGACAAACATCTGCATCAAATCTGAGATTAATGGCACTGTTTCTTCTTAAGAAATAGTACCCAAAAAAATTGAGATTAGTACCTCGCCATCAGTGACACCATATTGTGTAAGAGGCCTTTGAGATGAGTTAATGGTTAACAATGTTTTATCCATTGCATGGGACCTCATTAGGAGAATTGGTAATCACATTATTAAAGCACTCAAAAGAAACTTCAAAAACAAGGATACTCTAGAGCTCTTCTCACTGATCCCGGATCTGTATAGTGAATTCCATTTTTGGCATATTGCAATCCACGAGTAAAGGATCTGAAAGGACAGTTGACTCAGGTATGTTGAAAGAGAGGGATCAAAAGAATACCCACGAGAATGTACTCCTTACACAGGAATTTTGATCGTTGGATCCTCAGACAATACAACCATTTGCTCCTGGATTCCTTGTAAGATTTCAGCAGCTTCACAGTCCATCAGACATTTGGCATGTTTTGGGAGTTCTATAAATTCAATAAATTGACAAGATCAGGGAGCATACCCAACACAGTAACTAGTCTAAACCAAACCTTTAAATTGACGAAAAGGTAAAGTATTATTCACACGTAGCATCATCACCAATATGCCCAATAAATTGAAAAATTCAATACAACTCTGCTCTTTGGCCAAAAGAGGAAAAACCACGACTCCACAGTCCAAAATGAACCTGCTGAAGTCCAATCTGTATGACTCTAGTAAGTCAGAAACGAAACAATCATAGAGGTTGCCAACATGCAGACCTATGCTTACAAGCATGAGTCAATGATTGGGTAAGTTTATTAACTGCTAAAGGTAGACGTAATTTGTAAGGCATCTGTCTCTCCATTCGTATTAAATGCCTTCTTGCCACCTTCTTGCCAAGCCCATCTCGCTTGAACCCAAATTTTTCAAATAAAAAAATTTAGGCCAATTACTGATCTCATTTGGATTTTCATACCTAAAACAAACCAATTCAAGCGAAGCTCCACACGTGTAGTTATACCCGACAGTCAGCGGTTGAAGCAACCCATAAGTAAGATATTCAATCTGCGCCGCTAAAAAAAAGGAGCACTATAGCTAAACACCTACCCTGCTCAACTCTGAGCTCCAGAGGAGGCTGTTCTTTGGGAGCGGAACTTTTGGCAGCCCTGCCAGTCTTATCTCTTTTCCCTCCTTTGCCCAAATTCACTAAGGAAAATACACAGATTGCCAGGACAAAATAATCAGCACGCAGTAAGTAGCAAATAACACATCGCAAGCAACCGAAGCCACATGGAACTGCCAAGCAATAAATCCACAGAAACAGCCTGAAAATGATGAATTCGGAGACGGTTCGGAGACGGACATTTATTCAACAAGCTGTCTGCTTTGCTGCCGGATGAAAACCCAAAAATTCCATCCCCGAGACCTGTGCAAATAGCCACCCACAACAAAGAAACATCACCACAAGGAAACGGAGCGAACCCCAGATAGTCACAGAACCCACATCTCCAAACCACTTATAATCAACAACCACGAAAAAGAATCAAACAACCCAAACGCTATGCAAACCTTCGGAATCAAACTGAACCTTCCTCCCCTTCTTGGGTTTCCCAGAACCATCGTCCTTGCCCTTCGCGGACGCTACACGTCAACACACACAACCATGAAAAATTCTCTCAGCATAAACCCAAGAACAGCAAGAGACGCCGATTGCCACAAAAACAAGAATGCGATCCAAAAACGAAGCAACGACGCGAGAATCGGAAGAAAGCGAAAATGGGTCGCGCTAACTTTTACCTCCGTTGGGAGTGGTGGACTTGAGCGAGGACTTGGCCGCTTTGCCGGGCAGCGAATGCCCCTTCCCTCCCTTCTCCGCCATGACCAGCCTCTGCAACACCCCAACCCAAGAAATCAATGCAAATTATAGCACGATCACGTCGAATCTTGAAATGGGTGAAACCGGAATTAGCAGGCCGGAGGGGGCGAAGGGGGGCTGTGCACGAGCCGGACGTACCTGAGGGGGGGAAGCAGAGCCGGAGCTCAAGTTCACCTTCTTGCTCTGCTGGGTTCTTGCAGGAGTTTTTTTGAGCGCTGAAAAGTGAAAAGTGAGAGATTTTGTTGGGGTATCTGAAGCGTTCTATAAGATCCCACCTGTTGGAAAAAAGAAAAGTCTCCCCGTTTTTTTGGGTCACCAAGGGAATATAAGATATCGACAAATAAAGCTCTATCCTAAATTAAATTTTTTACCATAAAAAATCCAGAATTGTAGTTTTGTAACAAATTTACTACCGTTAATTTCCGTTGAATAAGATTAACACATCGAAAAACCATAAATTAACAACGAACGAGGGAGTAAAACCCTAAACCGGTACACCTTATCATCCAATTTAATTATTTGATATTAAAATTTAATGAAAACTAACGGAAGGTAAATTTATCGCATGTATACTAATTTGAAATTTTTATTGATTGCTTAATTTGAGGTAAATTAATTATAGGTGTATTAATTTAAGATTTTTCGTGATATTAACTTGAATTTTTAATATGTGTAAAGGATTACTATTCGAAGTTCGTTTACTATGAAAAGCACGCAATGTACTGTTTATAATTTAAAGCTGAATTGATTTACGAGTTTAATGTCGTTTACTTGACTCTATTTAATAGATAGATTTACGAGATTGTTGATTTTTAGTAGAATGAACTTTTATTTTGGCAGGAAAAACCCATTCTATATCCCAACGGCTTATCTTCTCAATTTTTATCTGAATTTGACTCTCTAGGTCCACACCAAACACCATCAGTAGGAACTCTGACAGAAAAAAATCCATATCTTTAGAGGAAAGGAGTGTATGAGGTACATAGAGCAGCCTATGTTGCTGGTATATTGGTATATGAATGGCTTAGGATTAGATCCTGTAGAATTTCTTCTTTGGTTTATGGAGGCTCTCATCTTATAGAAGCTATGTCTACTCACAAATCGCAGATTACATTGCAAATAATGACTCAGAACCAAACTAATTGACGGGCACAGGAAAAGTTACAGATCCTGAAGTGCAATACAACGCCTTCCTGCTGATGTATACGACCATCGGCCAATTTGCTATCTCTCTCGCCCTTTATTATGGCCACGGTCTGTTTTACCAGTCTTTTTCCCGATCTTATGGGGGTCCAGTGTGCTTCTTTGCAATCTCTCGTCTGCGGCGACATCCTTTGCCTTATCTGATGACTCTACTCCTTCCTCCATCTCCCTCATCACCAACTTCCTCTCCAATTCTCGCGGTAGCTTCATTTCCAGTTGCATTATCCTAGGATGATCTGTAGTGCTGGTTTCGGCTACTGATATTGTCGTGTCATCTGGTCTGGGAAATCCAACTTCCGGGCTTAGCTTTTGCTTGCCTTGATCTTCTCTTGCAGCGAGAGTCTCCTTTCCCCTAGTTCTGGTGTCATGTGAAGCCAAGCTGTGAGGTGTTGTTGCTCCCCTGGCAGTTTTCTCTTGGTCGAAGTAGAGGACTTGAACCACCGTGCGTAAGGGCAGGCGCTCGTTCTTCACAGCATGCGCTCGTACCTCAGGAGACAGCTTCTGGCAATCTAAAATCCGACAGAGGAACTTTTTGTCGGCTTTAGACAAATCAGGATGCTCCTGCGAGCACATGAAGTAGCATGAAGCCAATTGTTAAGCCATCCAATAAACAGACGAGTACCTTGAAAGTCAAGATTAAGAACAACTACTCAATTTCGCCAATTTTCTATGTGTCAATGCTTCAAATATATTACCTTTAGGTAGATGTTAATAGCTTTGTAGAGTTCATCATGCAGTGGCCTGGCAATATCAGGCAAGCATTCGGCAAGAGATACTACTGTCGACGCAGGCATGTTGACGTCCTTGGATATCACTTGAAGATAAGAATCAATGAGCTTCCCAACCTTCCTAACTGACCTCATAGACTCTCCCTTCTCTGAAGATCCAGGAGGCTGCCTTCTCCACAGTACCCAAAAACTTTCCAACACAGACCGTACCAATTCCACATCGTAAAAGTGTTTGTCTGATGCGGAATAAGAAGGAAACAGCAAATCACTCACCGTCGCCTCGTCCAACTGTTGACTGGACCTCCGGACAAGTTCAGTTTTGGTTAATGGAGATGACCCTAGATAGTTTCCAAGACTCAGTAGCCTTAGCAGGAAATTAATTGAAAGAGAACCCCGTTCCGCTGGGATCATGCTTACAATAGCCTCTAGGATTCGCCGGTTCTTCATCGTGATTTCTTCTGGTTGTGATGTGGTACTTCCGATAGTGCTAGTCCTACTCATGTCTGGTAGCCAGCGAGAGGCATAGACATGCAAAGCTTCACCAATAAGCTGTGAAGGGAGCATATTTCGTAATGCAATGATAATAAATCGGAACTGGTCTATGTCTAGATCAGAAATATCTTCTGTCCACCAATCACGAGGTACTGATTGTCGATGTTTTCTGTCATATCCTGGTCTTGTATAAGTATAAGACCATGTGACCTGCATATATATGTTACAATCCGGCCTTATTTTTTCAGTGAAAATTTGTCTAAATGAAGAAAAAGTAGATAAAAGAAGAAAAGAAATGCCTTAACCTTCGGCGAAGGGGTGAGAATTTTCTGCACAATTGAGTCGATGCACTTCCTAGCAATTCCGAGAGATTCAGACCAATCAGGTAATTTTGATGTAGTCTTAAGCGTGATGATGGAGTCCTTCCAGCCCTCGAGAATGCACGACTGGAAAAAAGCCTCAAGCTTCATCACGAAATTTCCCTTTTCCACCGCTTCGGTCATTCGGAGGAACTTGGCAGCGCAAAATGCCGGTAGAAAGTTATAAGCGCTGAAGTTGATGGTAATTCCATAGCAATATTTAGCACACATCTCGAAAGCCTCTTCACCTCCGGGAGTGTCATGGAGATCTATGGCAATTTCACCATCATCCACTGGGCAAAGCTGTTGTAAGAGACCGCATTTCGGTAGCAGAGAGAACTGCAACTAAAAGCTCTTTGTTATAAAATAAATCGACATAAACAATTCAAGTAACATAAAAAGTTCTGTACACTCATGAGTTTTCAGTGTGTTCCTTTTTTTATCTGAAGATGAGATTGTGTTAAAGACTTTCAAGAAGTTTCATCTTCTGCTATTTGATTTACGCACACGTAGATTTATTTCCACTCCATAATTCAAACTAATATCAGCAGGATTGAGTTGTCCTAATATTTATGTTGAGTAGGATTTTCTGAACCTGTACCTTATGGAGAAGATAATTGATGTTGTTGATTCGTAAAATTAGGTCTGGCGGTGTATCTGAAGTCACCGTTCTGCAAATGTTTGTCCAAAACTAAGATGTCAGTCGCAAGTATCCTCAGTATTTGTCCAAAATAAAATTAAAAAGAAAAAAAAGGCCTCCATCTTTGTTTACTATCTGTACCTTGTCGCTTCTTCTGTGTAAAATGTGTCTGGCCTTGTCCCAAGTTTCATAAACTTCATCTTCGTGGTTCCTTTTTCTTCCTATCCAAATTCCAGGGCTCATGACCAGATTCTAAGTCTTGATAGCCTCACCTTTCCAGCAACTGTGCTTCAAACTGCCAAGAATTCCACCAATTATGGTCTATCCATTTTAAGATGAGCAATTGCAAAACTTTGGAATAGCTTCCGAGCAAAGTGTAGCTACGAATCGATCAACAACAAACAGGAGCTTTCTGCACAAAAGAAGAAGGAAGTCGTCAAAAGCAGAGCAATCCCATTATCCTGTACGCTATTCATGCCCAAAAGAGAAAAGCAAAAAAGATTGAAACCAGGTGATTTGAGATACCCAAATTCTATTCCTCGTGAAGGCAATGTATCAATTAGTTGAAGCACAAATTTCAGTCGGTACCGGCAGATTCTAATGAAAAAAACTGATCAGCAAATCCAAATGCGAATTGAGGATCACCAGCAATTTAAAACTCAATATTGAAAGATAGAGATCAATAGAGACGGAGGTCGATCAGGTAAAAACCGAAAAGCAAATGGCAATAAAAGGGATAGCCAAGATAATTGAACCAAAAAAATGGAACGGAAACACTGAAACCCGAATACTATCTGCTAATGAACCATTGAGGAACAAATTGAAAAAGAAAAAGGAAGAGGAAGAGAAGGCAAGATCACAAATCCCTAATCAGAAAAAGGGGAATGCATTTCAAATTTGACGGAGAACTCAGAAAGGAGGAGAACAAGAAAACAAAGAATAGAACAGAAAACCAAGCAGCTGCACCTTTTCATTAATGCTTCCAACAGAAATGGGTTGCTTTTATAGTTAAAATTCCCTCTAGACTTGAACCGCCCTAACACTTCCCTGAAGAAATGCCAAGATATGAAAGGGGCTCCAACTCTTAGACAACACTCTGCACTCTGCTTAAAGTCGTGCAGATTCGCCTCTGTTGTTTATGGTAAGTGACAAAAACTTTTTAAAAGCAACTGGTCTATTAAAGTTTGACAATGAGAAATCGGATTCAATTCAAGAAGAATCTTGGGATTTTCTACCCTTTTTGACAAATGCTGACAATTGTAGAAAAAGAAGACTTAATGACGAGACTTTTGGATTTCAAAAAGATGAGGTCAGCAGTTACGTGCATTGACTGAGTAGCTATCTCGCTCTCGACCATATAAATACTACCTTTATTGCGTCATTCATGCTCATATCATAGATACTATAAGGAAGTAATACATTACCGCATCGGACCAACCCTTTGCTTGTGAACAAAATTGGCACCTCAATTACTGTGGAGTTATGGGAAATCTGATTTTGAAAATGATAGAATCTGACACACCAGGAGAAGGCAGTACTGCTTTCGAGAATTTAAAGAGGAAAAATAATGGAGAGGACATTTACTTGTTAAGAAGTTATGCGTAACAGGTCATGTTTTATCTAGTTTTGCAGATTTTTGTTTCCATATATGCCGAGAAATGTTTAAAATATTTTGAATCTCGAGAAATATATTGTAATTCAATTGAATTGATGCTCCAACTATTTTCAGCATAATTTGCATTATAGTTTGGCTCACAAAGAGCCTAAGCTAATAATTTCTGAAAAAGCTAAGGCAATATTAAACTTGCCCAGTTTTCCTCGTACATACGCAGGTGAAGAATGGGAATCGGATTTGAATCTTTCTTAAATAACATGTCTTGCTTGAGATAAAACCTATTAATTCAGGTTTTAACCGAACTCTGACAAGAGTAGTCGTGACAAGTGCACAAACATTCCAGCATAGTTTGGCATCTGTTTCCTTATTTTTAAACAAGATCTGTGTGCATCACTGATACATATTTGAATTAGCAAAACAGATGTATTGTAGATATCTTGTGCTAACATCGCTGAATTTTGATTTATAGAATTTCTTTCCAAAAATTGAGAAATATTGAGTACCTGAACCAATGTCCAAAATCTCTTGGCTGCTTCTCATCTACTATGAGATTGACGCACTAATAACACAATTTTTTGGGGCCAGTCATGGTAGAAGTTTAATTTGAGAATGCTGAGCATCTAATTTTTGCAATTTCTAGCCATTCATATGTAATGCAGATGCATAAAATAAAGGCCGCTACTGTACCTTGTAACAATCACCCTTTGAAATTTCTTTCTGCAGAATCTTGATATTGGATTCAGACATCAGAAGGGATGGCTTCACCTAACTGAGGCTCTCTTTCTTAACAATTATTTTATGTACTTTTCGCTATCTGAAACTAGCTGTAGATGACATGGTTGATGAGTGTGAGACCTGCAATTGCATGATATATATGTTGCTCAAACCTCTGTCAGGACACAGACATTTCCTTCAATCCCTTAAAAAAGTAAACAAGAATTGCCCCCACGTCCAACTGTGTGTTGTGTGCTAGTGGTCCTATTGTACAATTATGTCTCTGGGGATTGTCTTTATCACCAGTGATCTTCTAAAATCTTGGCTAGGGCCAGGTTTATTTCTTTTTCTTTATTCCTTTTTTCCAGAAAAGAGAGTAATGGAGATAAAAGAAAGCAGCTGAGTGACAATGCACATGTAGGCTAGGCTCATTCAAGGCAAGTACTGGCCATGTAACACAAAACTAAAAAGGAAAAAAAGCCCTTGAGGTTCTTCTTTCAATTGGTTAAACCAATAAAGGCATAGAAAAATTGCAGAAACCTCAGAACCCACCTTTCAGAAAGTTAGCTTTATACTTCACCCTTAGCCTCAGGTCAGGCCCAATGCTTATGTGAAGAATCAGAAATGTTGTGTCTTTGCTTCAGTCACCTTTTTAGGCGCAAAAATTGCAGAATCTCAGACTCATTTCTGGGAAAATCTGATCTCCTCTATGTGTCATCTAGCCTGTTGAGTTAAGTTCTCTTTTTAAACTTCGGAAAGATGCTGCTGAAGTGTGCCCACTAGAAAAAGTTTTATTTGTTGCTCAATGTCATTGAGAAAATGTCAAAAATAATTTCCTCTTGTCCACATCCTATTTGGATTTTCCTAACTAATAACCCAACAGGAGATTTTCTCTAGACATCTACACCTTTTCATACTCTAAGCAGATTTTGCAAAATAATGTTCTTGTGGATAACACTAATTATTGAATGAAAAAAAGCAGCAAGTAAGCTTACGGCGGGATTCATGGGAATAACCTGAAAGAGGTAAGAAAAAACATACCTGGGAATTTCTTTGATCCCACGAAATCACAAAGGTTTAACTAGGCAGGTTGTGAAGCTTCGCCAGATTTTGCTTTCAACCTTCTAGAGTGGCTACACAAGATTGATGTCAGTGTGTAGTTTACAGGCTCCAGTTTGGACATGAATCCCAGAAACATCAAGAAACCTATATCAGCAGCGAAGCAAAAGAGATGACTTTTCTGCTTCTTCATGCAAGCTAGTCATCTCTGGAGGAGCTCAACCGTTATGGAACAAAGACGCAGAAGTTTCGGGGATATGAAGCAATTGGCCCAGAAAAAGAAAGATGGGTGTATACACCATGAGAATTGGGTGGAGAAGACTTATATTTTTATCAAAAAAGAGGGGAAAAGGAAAGTAGAGAGGTGGTTCGTTAGGTTTAGTCAACATATGTTAATGCATAAAAGGATGCTGTCATAAAACCGAGACTGAACCGAGAAGAGAGAGAGAGAGAGAGAGAGAGAGAGAGAGAGAGAGAGACGTATGTACAATCATTAAACAAGTAGCAAAGGAAAGCTAAAAAGCAATCCCTGTATTTCTTTGAACTGTC
>CM023405.3:39249953-39300891 GCA_004368105.4 Eucalyptus melliodora | reverse complement strand
GCAAATTGGCCCAAGCCCGAGCCCCTTTTTTTTATATAATAAAAGAAATTATCTCATGGAAAAATAGAAATTTTGAATTTATTTCGAGATAAGATTTTCTTTTGATTGGGTAAATTTGTGAAAAATATTACGATTTATCTTTGCACGATTTGGGATTAGAGAAAATTCTATCATAATCAAATCCTTATCAATACAAGATAAATTAAGCGAATAAATATTGTGAATGTAGATTTGAGGAAGAGATCGAAATCCTAATTCCATCCCCTATAAAAGGTGGTATGCATACGAGAGTAAGGGGCTTCTTTTCAGTTTTTGGAGGGTTTTCAAATCAAAAAAAATTCGGAAAGGACCTTTTTTGGCTAAAAAAGCAAAAAGCTGAAAAGGGAGTGTACGAAGAGAGGGAAGGTGCGGCTCTTGCACGTTCCTCTTCTTCGCCGGTTTCTCTTGCTCCGTTCGTGACCTTCCTTGCACCATCACCAACGCCCGAACTCCCGTCACGGCGTTTGCCCGGCCGAAGGCCGTCGCGTGCGTGTGTGATGCGCTTGCGGGACGACGCCGGTTCGGATCTGTCGCCTGCCGCCGTTGCCCACAAACTCGTGACACGGCACCGCCGACCTAGCCCTTCCGCGAGCACGGCCTTGCAGAAGCTCGTCGAAGCCGGCCACCGAGTTTCCTCACCGCGCTGCACAGGCTCTGCCGACCCGTTCCCTTGCTGTCTAAGCCAACGACCCGACGTTGCTCGTTCCGCCCAATCGAAGCTGCTGGCACGCTGCTGTTCCGCCCGCTTGAAGTTGCCGCCGGTGACGCCACTTCTGCTCGGTTGCTTGTGCCCCGGTAGATCTCGAGACGGTTCCTCCCTATTCTATTTGTGAGTCGCCTGAAGCCACTTTGCTTCGTCGTCCCCGAAACCGTCGAAGCACCTCCACGCATCGACACGGGACTTCCCCGTCGCTTGGTTGCTGCCCTTCACCGGAGCTTCGACCGACGACGAACCACCACTCACGGTGACCCATTACCACGGCCACTTGTCCGTAGCCGTGCCACCCCGATCTCAACCATAGGCCGTTCGATTGGGTTTTGGAAAATTCAAATTTAGGTAGAAATTTGTTTTACTTGATAGGTTTATTTTTTAGGTAGATTTAATTTACTAGATAAATTTATTTTATCTTATTTTAGTTTTTGTTATTTTATCTTTTTGTTTGAAATATTTTCCCATTTACGATTGAAATTCGATGATGTAGAATCTAATTCGCAATTGCACGAATTTTTATTCTATCTATAAGGCTTTGGATGGAATAATTATTCACACTGAGTAAAATTGATATCTTGATTTTTAAGGCTTAAGATCAATTTATCGATTTTATTAGCGAGACAATTAACTTCGAATTTCAACTTGAGTGGTAGATAATATTTTCAATGAGCATGGATGATTTAGTGTTTATCTTTTAATTATTCTATTTATCCCGAAAATACAAAAAAATTGCATTTATATCTCATGTAAGTTAGGATTGATTGCATGATAGATTAGTTAGTTGTTTTTTTTTTTTTAAATGCATGTTTATGTGATATCTAGATTAGATGATATCTTTGAAATAGATTGCATATTTAGAATAGGGATAATTTTATTTCGAATTTTTTTGAAAAAATAATAAAACAAAAAATGCATTAATTTAGGATGTTAGTTTTAAATTTGAATTGCATGCTTAATTATTTGGCAGTTTTAATTTCGAATTTCATAAAAAAAAATAGAATTAGGACATTCTTTGCACATCATCGCATATTAGAATAGATTGCATTTTAAAAATAGAAATAAAAATCATATGCATGTCATTATGATTAGATTAATGAAATGCATGCCATTTAGTAATTTTGCTAGGTCCGTTTAATTAGAAATTGTCTGTCATAAGAATTAGGTCATTTTGGTTAATTTATATTGCATATTTGACTATTGCATGTTCATGAAGAAAACAAAAAATATATATTTTACTCATTCATATAGTTTAAGCTATACTTCTATGTCATATCATTTCATGTTAGATTAGTAAAATGCATTGCATATTGCATGACCCTCATTAAATAAGTGAAAACAAAAAAAAGAAATTGTGTGTTAATATATAAATCATATCTAGGGTTGATGATGTGAGTTTCGATCTAACGATGCAGATGCTCTCCTTACTACAAGGTAAGTCATGTAATTCGTTCATTACTTTCTTGGGTGTTAAACTGATAGTTTGTGCACCTGTGTGATCACCTCACATATTAGGGAGGTAAATTAAAATCAATTCAAGTTGCTTGCCAAGCATTTTTCAAAAAAATAAAAGAGAAAGGTACCGAAAGGGCATTAGAGAAATCTAATGTAATCAAGTCCCCGTATCCAAAATCTCTGGTTCGTAGAAGTAAAATAATTCTCTCATTATTTTACTTAGGTGTCTAGTCGACCTACCGTAAACTGATTAGTGATGACTCATGATTGAAAATCATTTGCATATTAAGAACTTGAACCTAAGTCCCGAATTGGTATGGGCTTGGGAGAGCCCGAGTTAAGTCTAGGCTTAACAATCTATTAGCTAAACCCTAGGTGGTGCACACCCCGAAAAATTGGTCACGACAGCTTGGCGACTCATTGGGGACTAGAGTTGAAACTCTTAGTGGACTTAGGCCAAATTTTTTTTTTTTATAAATATTTTTGTTTGGTAGTGAAGATCCTAGGTAGGTCCCTAACATTTAAGGTGTTAAATGTTTTTGCAAATTGGGAGATATAAGGGGAATAGTCTTTGCTAATCCTTGTTTTATAGGTTGGAGTTGGGGATGAATTTTTTAAATTCAAGTTAATGAAGTGTTGCTTGCTATAAATTGTTGTGCATGCTTTGCATTTTGCACAACACTTTTGCACACACAACCTGCGGCTGGACCTGGGCCGCACTAAGACACTTAGGATGGTATTGAGTTGGATATGACTTCGACCGCGAGGCCGCGTAGTAGAGGTTGCCCAACTCAATCCCGAAAGCCTTTTCTTGGTGTCAAGAATGCCCGCAAGCCTGCGACGCATCGGGGTATCATTCTTGACTAAGCTGAAGTTATGAGGACTTGACTTAGTATGCGAGGCTGCAACTAGTCATCCCATCCTGCTAACTTCACTTTGCTAAGCCTTCTTAGAGTAGAAATCGAACTCCACATTTCATGCGTTTGTCTATGTGGTTGCTTAAATTGTCTAGTAAAGTAAGTTTTCTGCCATTTACTCGTGCAATTTACTTACTTTATTATATCTTTGGTCAGTCCACGACATTAGGTTGGTAGAGTCTTTGGTCTATAAACAATGGGAAGAACCAACATTCGATTCATGCCTACACCATAGGTTGAACTCAAATCGTGGTGGAATCATCTAGGTCATGATGGCCAATGATATGTGGAAAGCAAACTTGGTCGCCTTGTTCCCCTCCTCGACATCGATGTCCAAAGCGGCATCGTGCAAGCACTTGCTCATTTCTGGTGCCCCCAAACATCAACTTTCATATTTGGTAAGCACAAGTTGACGCCGACTTTGGAAGAATACAACATTGCCATAGGAAAACCTTTGGAATTGGAATTGATAAACCCACCTCTTAGATTAGAGCCTGAATCAATTTTGTCTGACTTTCTTAGGATGGATAAGAATCTGATAAAAAGAGTTTTGAAAGATAATTGTCATGCATGTCCTTTTTCTTTCCTAGATCAAAGTTTTGCTGATGCAAACACTTTTTTAAAAAGCAAGATCTTCCTTTTAGCCTTATTCGGTTTTATTGTTTTTCCTCTTCGTAAAGGCGCCATTAATCCTTCTATCGCGTGGGTGGTCAAATAAGTGTGTGCTAGAATAAGTTTTTTCAAACACCATTTTAGCTGAAACGTTCTTGTCGCTCACCCGATTTAAGGATGATCAAGATAAAACTTTTCGCCCACCAATCGAGCTTTTACAAATCTAGTTCTTTTCTCATATGAGTAGGATTGACATTCGCATGAATATTATTAATGTCACTAATTCCCACCATCCCATTGAAGTATTCAAAATTCATAAGGATCGAACTCCAAATCTTTCTTACTCAAAATGGGTCAAATTGTTGAAAAATCTGAATACCAAGATTTTCCCATGGCATGCTAAATGGTTCCAAGTCTCCAAAGCACATCTCTCTCATGGCGATGATGAGTTGATCCTGCTATTGGGGATCACTGGTGCCACCTCCTATTACCCACTCCGAGTGGCTCGCCAATATCGAGTTGTGCAGGATCTACCGCCTCCCCTTAAGCTGGGTTTGTTCCAAGTCCGATTCACTCCCAAGGACGGTAATCACAAAGAAGAGCTTTGCCGCATCGAACAAGCTTGGTTTGCATGTCGTGAGCCAAAGTTGAGTTTGCTTGAAGATGAGCTTGAGGGGAAGGAAAAGACTTACCATGCCATAGCTCGATATATTCGTTAGCATAAGATGCCGACGAGCTTCTCCCCAAAGTGCTAGAGGTGACTGACAAGCCTACTCGACAAGCAGAGCTCAATCGTCACAAGAGGAAGATCGAAGAACTTGAGAAGCAAGCCAAGAAGGACGCTAAGGAGAAGAGGCAACTACGTCGAGTGTTGGCTTCCTATTTGTTTATAGATCGGGCCAAATAAACTGGCTTGAATCTATTTAGTTTTTTTTACTTTAGCTTAATGTTTAGGAAGTTGAGTCATTTACTTGATTAGTTAATTTGTTTAGGATATTTCAAAGTTTTTTTTTTTTTTACATTGTTGATGTCAAACAATCTCATTAATGAATAAAAGTGTTAGACTTTTGTCATGGACTGGCATGGTTTTATATGAGATGCTTGTTTTGTTCATTTCTTCAAATTTAGGTCATAACGGATTCCTCACGTTCGCCTATTATTACACAATCCAGAGCTAAGATGACTGATCAAACTAAAATGCGTGATCGTATGTACGCTGGAAGACTAACTCCAACAGTTGCTCGCCTCTATGCAACTTATGACGGCTCAAATTCAATCCCTCCGAGCGAACCCAACTCCTACACCCGCTCTCCCCGAGATAGTTGTCCCGAATCAAGCAAACAAGGCTTAAGTGGTTGATGACGACATGCCTGATCTCGAAGATGACCTACTATTGGTCACCGCTGAAAAGGCAAAGCTTGACAATGTCCCTAAAACAGGGCAAGATGAATGTTTTGCCAAACTAGAGTAGAAAGTCAAGCAATTGCAAGAGTCGCAGAGTTCACTCCCGTTCGACTTGTCCGTATATGAGAAGGTCAAGGTGTCGAAGAAGTTTAAGATGCTGGAGTTTGAGAAATACGATGGTACTTCCTGCCCAAAAGCTCATTTGCATATGTACGACTTACGCATGGCCCAATATGTCAAGAATGAGCCCCTCATGATTCAATCATTCCATGCAAGCTTGACTGGGCCCACACTGAACTGGTACATAATGAAGAATGTAAACCTTCTCGGCACCTGGAATGAGGTGGCTGACGCCTTCCTCAAGCAATATAAGTTCAACATGGATATTGCACCTTCTCGAGAGGATCTTGAGCAGATGGAAAAGAAGAAAACTGAGTCATTTAAAGAGTATACAAGTTAGGTGGTGAAATACGGCGGCTCAAATCACTCTTGAGCCTACTACCAAGGAGCTGATGAAATTGTTCGTCAAGACTCTTCCATTTGAGTTCCGTAACCGGATGGCCAACACCTACGTAGAAAACTTTAACCAACTTATCCCAGTGGGTGAACAGATTGAGATCAGGCTAAGAGATGGATGGTTCAATGAACCAACCCATCAAAGCAAAAGATTCACCATGAGGAAAGACAAAAAACCTAGCACTAAAGTCAATGCTGCATATGCACAAACTAGCAAGCCTTTGTTTGTTCACGTCCCTAAGAATCAACAAGGCTAAAGCCGACCAATTGTGCCTCAGCAGTTTGTTAAGAGGCAATTCACTCCTCTTCCTAGCCCTATGTCCCAGGTCTTAAACGTCCTACAAAAGAAGGGGTTGCTCTCTTACGAGCCAAAACGACCCAATGCTGAAAAATTTTCTAACTACGACCCCTCCAAGAAATGCGAGTACCATATGGGGGAAGTGGGGCATTCGACTGACGAATGCATGACTTTGACACATAAGGTCCAAAACTTATTGGGCACCAAGGTGTTTTCCTTCAACACCGCTCAACCAAATGTCAAGAAGAATCCTCTACCCGAGTATGAGGATAGGGTGAATGCTATTTTCGAACATGATGCTGGTCGAATCAAGAACTCGAAGGTGCATGTGGTGGATGCTTACAATGGGCTGGTAAGAGCTGGATATTATCCAGGTCATGAGAATATTCCCCTGTCACTGATGAGAGAAAGGGTTGCCAAAATGGTGGATGACGGTATCACCGTATATGTTGACCATAACTGCACAGTTTCTACTATCTCCCATATCATTATCGATTGGGAAGAGGAGCGGTAGACTCTCGATGATAGTGAGGAAGAAGTAGATCCGTCACTCGTGGATATGCCCCAATTAAAGGATGCGTCCGATGAGGAGATAGTGATCGAGATGCCTCAACCATATGAGTATGTTGACAACAAAAAGGTGCCTTGGTCCTATGACCAGGATGTTGACCTCGTTACATGGTCCGGTTGAACTTATGCTCAAGCTAATGCTCAACCTACAAAGCCTGTCACTGACGAAGAGGCTAAGGTATTTTAGCTGTGATTAAAGCAAGTGAGTATAATGTGGTCGATCAGTTGTGAAAGATGTCCGCTTAGCTCTCTTTGTTGGAACTCCTGTTGACATCCACATTGCATCGAAGTCGCTGATGAAGGTACTAAGTGAAATTCATGTACTTGAAATGGTTGAGGCAGATAAACTGGAGGATTTTGTAGGAACGGTCCTTCTCAAGGACATGATTGCTTTTTTAGATGAGGAATTCCCTCTTGAGGGTAGAGGGCATAACAAAACACTATACATAAATGTCAAGCACAAAGCTTCTCATGTGTCTCGAGTGCTCATTGATAATGGGTCTATCCTAAACATATGTCCGCTGGCTACACTTCATCGCCTCAAGGTAGACCTGTCCAAGATACATGCGGCAAAGACTTCTGTGCGAGCTTTTGATGGCACAAAGAAGGAAGTGCTTGGGGAGATTCACCTCGATGTGCAAATAAGGCCGGTTGTTTTCAATATCCCCTTCCAAGTAATGGATATCCCCACCGCCTTTAATTTTCTGCTGGGTCGTCCCTAGATTCATACTGCTGGAGCGGTGCCTTCAAGTTTCAATCAAGCTATGAAGTTCGTGATCAAAAGAAAGCTGGTCACTGTGTATGGTGAAGAAGACCACTGGATTTATCATGAGACGGCTATTCCCTATGTAGAGCCATATTCTGAGTTTGAATCAAGTTACCACTCATTTGAGTTGGTGTCCACCATACATGTTTCTTAGGGTTCATCGCCACCTACCCCTGAAGTTTCAGATGTTGTCCTCATGTTGGGAAGAGTGATGGTTAGGAATGGCTTTGTTCCTAGCCATGGTCTTGGAAGAAGAGGTCAAGTTATTCGAAACCCCATTGAAGCCCTCGGTGAGGTCTCGATACGGCCGGAATTAGGGTACCATGGAAGAGGTGGGGGCAGTTTTGGAAGGCAAAGATAGGGAACCTCCAAACATTCGCGAAACGTTCCCTGGACCTCCAATTATGATGCAAGATGAAGCGGAAATGATGGATACTCTAGGACAGCCAAGTGGAAAGTCCGACTATATGGTGAAGTATTCGGCTCCTTTTAGTTCTTACATTGACCCCCACAATATAATTCCAAGTGGATGGGATGGCATGGATGATCCGACACCTTCAAAGACAAGAAACTCTGACGACACTTTGAAAGGAATTTCAAGTTTGTTCGATGACCTTTGCATTGGAGCCATTGATGGAGAACCTTTGAAAGAGACGGGCCCTGGCCTACAAGATTAACCCATTTATCACTTTCGTACATTCCCCTGCACGGGAATTTTTATTACTTTCTAGGAATTATTTTCGATTTCTTCTTTTTCATTTTCTTCTTAGGACTTGAATCGCATTTTCCATTGAATAAATTGTAATTGATTGGTGAATTTCAATAAAATTACAAGTTTTATTTTGAGGGCATGATGAGGTACACCAAACCAGCCCGGTGATGAAATCTAGCCGTTAAAAGAAAAGAAAAATCCAAGGAGAATTTTAAGGCCTGGGCTTCATCATGCTTCCTCGTGTCAAAATATCTCAAAAAGGTGTTTTTGCCAAAGAATTTCGGAAAAAAAAAAAACAAAGACAATAGCAAAAATGTAAATTACTCTGTTTGTCTTTCTGATTTATCAACTTCGTGTTTCAGGAACAATCTTGTGGCATGCAGAGGTGTGGAGATGGTCCAATCCAATGCAACAAGTGATGATAATGACGATCATGAAGACTCGATCGAAGATCCCATTGAGGTGTAGCGAAGCTGGGAACAACATGAAAGAGCCAAGGCTCTTACATCTGAGCAAACCATCACTGTTAATCTAAGTGACACTGAAGAAGCCAAGGAGGTGAAAATTGGGGCCAATCTTTCCAAAGATAAGGTTGAACGCCTAATTCAGCTATTGAAGGAATATCAAGACATCTTTGCTTGGTTCCTACGTTGACATGCCTGGGTTAGACCCGTTAATCGTAGAGCATTGTTTACCTACTAATCCGGACATGCCACCTAAGAAACAGAGGTTGCGGAGGACTAAACCCGAGCTCTCAAAGAAGATAGAGGAATAAGTGATGAAGCTTGAATGGGATTTATTGAAGTCTCACAATTATGGCCATTTAATCCATAATTGCAATAATGATTGACCAAGCTTTTAATGGATAATTATGTGATAGGAAAAGAAAATTCTATCATTGGCCATGTGTTTTATAAATTGGAATTTATGGATTTATGATTTCAAGTTTTATGGCCATATGAAATTGTAATTTAGTATTTATATAAGTTGGATTTACAAATTATTAAAAGTAAAAATGGATCTGTTTAAGAAAATTTTGGGCCATTTAAGTTTAGACTTTAGGGCCCAAGTGAGATGGGCCTAAAGTGGGCCAAGAGGCCCGGCCCATGAAGCCCATTGGGCTGCCGATGCATGGAGGGGAAGGAGGAGCCGCATGGCTTCCTCCAAGTGTCTTCAACAAGGAGACACTTGTCTCCTTCTTAGGACAGGTGTCCTATGCAAGGTGGAAATGCATGCATATATATACAAGAGAGAGAGAGAGAGAGAGTGGTCGGTTTAGGTGCCGAGAGAGAGGAGAGAAAAGAGAGAAAGAGAGGAAGGAGAGGAAGAGAGAAAGGAAGGAGCTCGCCCGTCGCTGCCCGCACGCTGTCCGTCCGTCGCCGGTGTGCCGTTCGTGTGCCGCTGTCCGGTTGGTCTTTGAGGGCAAGTAGGGATTGATTTCTACTCTTGCATGTGTGTCTTGCATGCGTGTTTGAGTTCTTGGATGTTTAGAGGCTAGAAATCGAAGTGCATGAGGTTTGTTCTTGGAGATGCTTGCTGTTTTCGCATGAACCGCCTGACCCAGAATCTTGTGGAGGCTTACATGCATGTTTCGAGTTGGATTTTGACTTTTATTCCTTCATAAAAGTTGTATCTAACATCTTAAAATACAACATACTAAAATTTGGGACAAAATGGTGGATATTTAAGGGGTCAAACCCTCGTCCTACGGAGATGCTAGATCTGGAATGTTTTCGCACGAACCGCCTGACCCAGAATATTGTGAAGGCTTGCATGCATGTTTTGAGTTCGATTTTGACTGTTATCTCTTCATGAAAGTTGTAGCTAACATCTTAACTACAACATACTAAAATTTGGTGGAAAATTATGGAGATTTAAGGGGTTAAATTCTCATCCTACGGAGACACCAGATCTGGAGCGATTTCACTGACCTTTCGGTGGTTGTGGTTGCATGTTGATTTTTACTAATAATCTCTTTTCGAATTCTTCATAAAACTTGTAGAGAACATCTTGAAGTTTAAAATAATCAAATTTGAAGCAAAATTAACAAGTGTAGCCTAGTGAATCAATCTACTTGAAAACCGTAGATCTGGAGACGCGGTATAGGTTACCCGAGACTTCATGGACCCGAATGACTATAGTCTGGAATTTTGACTTAGAATCCCTTCAGGAAAGTTGTAGGGGACCTCTTGAAGTAAACCATATCCAAATTTCAGAGGAAACGAAGAAGAATAGGTAGGTGAAAACTCAGTATTTCGGAGAAGCATGCACTGGACGTTTCGTTAGATCCAGAAGCTTCGTGTGACTGTAGAAAATAATCTAAAAATAATTTGGCTTGGAAGTCTGCATGAAAAATGTACTTTAATGTCTTGGCTATAACTTGGTAAAATTTCATAATTTTTGGAGGTCGTTTGGTTATTTTAATCAAATTATTTCGGAAACTGTGCATTCTGTTTTTATCCGCAATTACTTGTTGTATTTGTGTGAATTATAATTTTGTGTGGAAATTGATTGGCCTTGTGTTTTTCATGAAATTATTACCCTATTGTCTTGTCTATCACTAGCCTTAATTTCATGATTTTTGAGAATCATATGGATATTTAATTTAAATATTTTCTAAAAATGGTACATGCTGGAATTTTGTAAACTTTGAAAAGGCATGAGATATGGACCATTTTATATTGCATGGACTCCATGAATTGTATTGTGATGGATGATGGTGTCTAGCTGCATGCATGATAATGATTTGAGATGCATGTATGAATTCAATGATGAATATGATCTTGATTGCCATCACATCACATGCCATGTTATAATTGAACTATAATTGAAGATGTAAATTGAGATAAGTGAGAAGGCCGTCGGAGGTGTGAGATAACGATTCCCCGGGAGTAGGTCGAACTACTTCGGTGATATACGGTATGTGAACCCAGAGAGCTGGTGGGTATGTCGGTACGTAATTACCTCGAGGGCAAGGGAAACCATTTTCATGGCGAGCCTCGGAGATTCCCTGGGAGTGTCGGGATGCTCGGTGGTATACAGTACGTAATTCCAGGGGAGGCCTGGTGGTATGTCGGTACATAATTCCGGAAGCCCTGGAGGTTTGTGCCCGGGGGAATACCTCGTGATGCTAGTTGGGATGCGAGATGCCCGGCCAGGGAGTGTAAATGCCGGAAGCCTCAGAGGTTTTTGCTCGAGGGGATGTCTCGTGATGCCAGTTGGGATAGGAGATGCTCGGAATGTGGGGGGGCCGGATGCCTGGTGGCCTTAAATGGCTGAATGCTGGAGGTTCTCGCGACGCCAGGATTGGGCGCAAGTGATGAATATGGGATGCAAACATTGGTCCCAGGAAAGAGAAATGTGGCGGTCCAATATGAAAGGATGAAATTGAGAAATTGAATTGAAATATGCATGATGGTACATGTGATATGATGATGATGTTACATGCATGTATGCATGGCAATGATGATGATATATGCATGACATGATGATGATGTTACATGCATGGATGCATGGCAATGATGATGGTACATGTGATATGATGATGATGTTACATGCATGGATGCATGGCAATGATGATGGTACATGTGATATGATGATGATGTTACATGCATGGATGCATGCCAATGATGATGATATATGCATGACATGATGATGATGTTACATGCATGGATGCATGGCAATGATGATGGTACATGTGATATGATGATGGTAAGTGTATGATATGATGATGATGGTAATGAGGTATGATGACATGTGCATGATGCCATGGTATGTTGTGCATGGGTGCTTGTATGACATGTGATGCTATGATTGTGATGATTGCATGGCATGATGTATTGAGTTGTTTATTGGTCCTTTACTCGCTGTGTGGTTGTCTTCCTGTTTTGGGGAATAACATTTTAGACTAGATAAGATCCCTCTGTTACCATCTTGCTGTAGATTAATCAAGTGGTTGGATATGATTGCGAGGATGAGGATATCAAGGGAGGAACTTTTGGACGCCGACACAAATCGATGAAGATCAAGTATTCGAGGCCGAAGAAGAGATGTTCGGGTCATCTTTTGAAGTATAGCCAAGTATAGAAACATTGGCATTTCGATGTACCGACTAAAGATGTCCATCTAACATGTAAATAAACGTGTTCGGCTTTAACTTATATAAGATGTTTAGTCGGTGTGCATCGTTTTAAATGTATATAGGGAAGGGAGTTAATGGATGTGCTTACGCTATATGAATTGCGCAAGGGACCGATAAAAAAAATGTGTAAACCCCCGGGTTGTATAGACCCGCCGCAATTGAAAAGGTAGCTCCAATTGACATATTATAAGGAAAAGTGAAAGGTAGGCGTACTGTGGCAACCCTACCGCATTGGGGGCCGTCGAGGGGTGCCACACCATCAATCCTTTTTTCCGACATGGAGCTCTTCGTTGTCTCGGAAGACATAGATTCCAGCATTGATCAAGCTATGGAAGAGGATGTCGGTGAACCCAATACGAGTGTCGGGTCCTCTAAAACTTAGAAACACTTCATACTTGCTTGGGATGATATCCACACCCGAGCTCACCATAGCAATGGTTTGTTCAGCATGGCAGTCTAGATGTCTCTCTCGCCCTTAGCACTAGCAAAACATCTGCAATGAGTGAGATTATTGACATTTGTAGAATTGTTCAATTGAAACCCATATGATGAAATGAAACAAGTTATGCTATCATCTCGAATCGGGCGGTTGAGAGAGGAAAGAGAAATAGCAGTGTTTGACCAGGAGTAGCTAAGTAGAACTTTTCTATATAACCTTTATGACTGGGTCATCCCTTTGATATGTGAATCTGAAAGGGTTGAAAGTTGTAGAAGGTGGCCGCGTCAACATGTCCTGAGGAAATAATGGAGCCAGTTACAGGAAAATCAATCAAATGTTAATGGGTCGATGAGGAATGGTTGAAACGAGCCGTTTTTGGAGGTTTATAAGGACAAACTATGAGAAGAATCTTCGTTGTCATCGAGTGCTTGAAACCAAAAAATAAAATAAAATTGAAGCATGTTGAAAGTTGAAACGGAAAGTGTGTTTTTAGGCCTATGAGGCCAATGAAAACGTGGTTTCTGTACGCAATCAAAATCAATCAATAATATGTATCAAACAAGTCCTTAAGGTTTTATTGTTAAGCAATTTACATTGGTCCCTTCTTTTAATGTAAACAGCTTATATCTTTGAATTAATAAATTGTCGAGATTTTATCTCTGGTGCGCCTCGTGTTTGTGCTTCTGAGTGTACCTTTGCGAGTTTTACTTGTGTCCACTGTTTTGAATCAGGAGAAGATTGAAGTCTCCCAGCCTTAACAATGAAGAACAGAAGCTAATGCAACTTAAACATTTACACTTCCATTCACCCGAAAAAAGGAGAAATATATTATACCATCCATTTGAAACAATCCATATACATGAGATGTCATGAAGATATTTTCATGTCTTCCCAGGATGTCATAACATTGACTGCCAAGCCAAAAGATATGCAATCAAAATTTGCTGCCGTATAAATGGAAAGACAAAGAAGAATGAAGCTTTTATTAAGAAATTCATCGTATTGGTGAAATGCAGCTAATCTACTTCGTTATTTTTGCATACAAATTGTACAAAGACTACCTTGTGCCTATGTCCACATCCTCGGTTCTTTATCTTCAGCTGAGTGATTCACTTGGAGCCACCAACGGGCGATTGCAGAGTGATGAATTCTATATCAAGTCCCTGCATGTACAGTCACACTCCCTCTCCTTTGCTCTTGACCACGGAAACGAGTAAAGATCTTCACTTCTCTTCACATTTCGACCATTTTCAATCATCTGCTCAATCCTTAATGTGAAAAATGCAAGAAAGCTCGGCACTTGCAAGTGCAACAAGCACCACCAGAAAGATCATCCAGTTGGAGAAAGTGTCAAATCCTTTGCAACACCATCAGTCTCCAGCATGCTCCTAACTTCTTCAAGGATCCTTTTGACTTCTTTCATTAATTCCTCGTACATAATTGGTACGCCCCCTTGTAAGCGATGATTACGTGTACCGTGACTCTTGAGGGACTCGATATTCTCAAACCATTCATTGTCAATATCTTGAGGAGCAGGTTCATCATAACATGTTATAGAGTTTTCTCGGCGCCATCTACTAATGAAGTATTTACCGGGAAGTTGAAAGTAATTTTTTCTAATAAAAACGAAAGGGCATATGCATAAAATCCCTGAAGATTCATATTCCTTATGAGCGGTGGAATTTGCTCTTCTTCTGGTATCCATGACAAGACGATCGCCATCCATCTTCTTATAATGAATGCAGAAAAGGTAGGAACCATCTACTAATTCAGACATGGCATATTGCATGGCCAGCACAAGTTCATTTTGGAAAGCATTGAATGCAAAGGCATTAGAATGCTTCGTGCATGCTCTTCCATTGGAATGCATGCTTTGGAAGGCATATACTGCATTTCAAGGTGTATTGTTTTGGAAATTAGCCGATATTCCTACCTGAAAAAAGCCCAAAAACTCTACATCAAGACGGGGAAGAAAAAGGAAATGAAATGGAATATAAGGTCACGGAGAGGACAAAACCTTCAAGTGCTATACCTGGTCAAAAAACCTACGCAAGCATGCATTTGGGCCGAAGGATTCCTTTCGGAACGAGATCTCTGAGATCTAAAGATGCTGCTTGCTTGTCATTCGAGCAAGAAAGTGACCCCTCGTATAGCACAATGCCCAAGAAGTCCGAATTGAATAAAGTAAAGCAATGTGTTTATCGAGACCAGTCCCAACCGAGAAACCATCTCATTCCATCGTAACTCAAAGCCTTCTCTCAGATTCTCTACTCAATACAATGCATCAAACTCAGATCTGAAGTCTGCATATTAAGATCCAAGTGAAACAGAGAACCAACTCGATACCTTGGGCAAAAGATTCCATATGCAAGTAATGTATTTTGTGTTTGGTAGTTCGCCTCCAACTGCATCTACGAGGCCTCGTCCCGGATCGGTTAAGATTGTTTTGAGGACTTCTTCCTCTCATAAGCCGACAAAACTCAGATCCGGGGAGACAAACATCATCTATGAGGAAATGCAGAGTACGGATATGGATCTATCTAGAGGAACAGAGAGATAATCTGTAAGCCAGAGACAAATGACCGTGGAAGCTCGTCCTCGTCTGAGTACATCCGAAAATGATCATTCGCCGTACAGGGCCAATGCCAAACCACACCCCAGACAACATACCATAAGTGATTGTTGGTATGGCGTGTCAAAATGCACCGCATCACCAAACATGGTGTATGCATTAACTGAATTGCTGTATGACCAAGCAATGTGCTCGAGTTTGTCATTGTCATCCACGCTATAAACATAGCTAAAGCCTTCATCACTCCTTCGGGAGCCTTGCGGGCCTCAATAAGTTCCATTATATCGTTTTCTCTTATCATTGAGCAAAGCATCATTTTTCTCGAACTTCTTTCTTCTGTTCGAATAAAGTTACTAACATCCCTCTCCAAGAATGGCAATCGTCCACCTTGAATCCCCTTTTTCTAATTCCAAGACCTTCACTATGCAATGAATCGGAAACCCAGCCTTAGATAGCAAAAGTATCCGCTCTTGATCGAACCATGAATCTATCTATAAGTGGGCAAGAGACAAACCCGTAAGAGTTTTCCTAATGTGGATTATATTAATTAATATTGTAATTTATCGTTTACGGTTATTATAAAACAAGGTTGGTCTAACGTGAGATAGAAGGTTTGTTAATTAGTCTAATATGGAACTGGCTAGTGTGGGCTGAGTTGAGCCTGGCTCGTAATGAGGGGGAC
The DNA here is from genome assembly GCA_004368105.4 of Eucalyptus melliodora. NCBI lineage: Eukaryota > Viridiplantae > Streptophyta > Magnoliopsida > Myrtales > Myrtaceae > Eucalyptus > Eucalyptus melliodora. The sequence continues at coordinate 39,285,059 of CM023405.3, read as the reverse complement.
TGGCCGGAAACTCTATAAATAGTGCTCAAGTCTCTCCTCTAACCCTAATTCTCACATGTATCTCTCTAAAGGGGCGTTTACCTAACGCTACACATGAGGGGGGCCGCCTCATTGAGCCGGTGATACGGAGGGCAATAGAGGAGAAGGACTTGATGCGTGGATCCCCTTTATATGTGGGTAATCCCTTTTTTACACTCGCTTTTATGTTCGATGGATCCGTGTGCGTTAATCTTTCTACACAATTATGCATGTTATTGTTCTGGTTATGGATATCTTGGGGTTGCGCAATTTGCTTCTAACATGTGGTATCAGAGCAACCATAATCTTAGAACTCGAACACAATTGGTTTTGCCCTAATTTGTAAGGATTTACCCTAATTTGTACGGATTTACCTTAATTTGTACGGATCTACCTAATTTTTATGGATTAGCCTAATTGGTACTGATCTTGCCATAATTTGTGATTTTCGAGACTTTTTGTTCAATAAAAATTAAATTAAATCACAAATTTGACTCGGGCTCGACAAGACGAGCAAGAGGGTAGGCGGCGCGTCGCCGGAGGAGGCCGCACGCGCGCTCCCACGCGCGGCCACGCGCCGCCTGCGCGTTGAATGCGCGGCGCGCGTGAGATCCACGCGCCGAGCACTCAGGCGGTGCGTGTGGGCGCGTGTGGGCTCCGATCGGCGCGTGGCTGGTGGCGTTGGACTCGTATGGTGATTTCTATCTCGTCGCATATTTATTTCATATGTTTGATGGTTTTATTGATGTGAAATTGGATATGGAACCCTAAATACGTGTATTTTTAGTGTATTTTGCGTATTTTTATTGTATTTTCTGTGATTTTGGAAATACGGTGATGGGTTACTAATATGTTATCACATAATAAAAGGTGTAATTCATCAATAAAAATCAAACTTTATTGTGAATTGAAGCTGGCTTAATGAGATACAATTCGTATGAGATTGTATTTGAGTTATGTATTGAGCCGATGAGAAACAATAAAAATTATGAAACTTTTGTTACTCGGTATACTCCTACACACTGAATCTTTGAGTGATAGACGACTTAAGGACTCGTGACCAAACCGATGTATTGATTAACATATCTCGCTGAATGTGGATAATGCATATCGATTAAGTTCACGCATATTGTACATGAACTCATCTGGTCACTTGTTAATGTCTATCAAGTTGAATATTTTTATGGTTAAGGAGTATGGCAATATTTATGCAGAACAATAGTATCTACTGTTATAGTTTAGATATTAAGTTCTGTGATTTGACTAATTTATAGGCCTTCGATTAAAGTAATGATATTTGTTACCTAAAATTGATTAATAAATTAATTGTTGGCCTTGGAGTCAATTTTGCCTTATGAATTCATGAATGATAATGGATCAGCTGTCAAGCTTGTCGATTTGGTGCACCCTGTATTACTATTGATATTAATTTGTGAGAGATATTATAAATCATCATTCTTTTTATGTTGTTATGGTAATATGTAATTGATGTGCATAAGAGATGTTTTATTCTCTGTTATGAGAAGTTTATTGTGTTACTGTGATCAATAATCTCATTGGAATCATCTTTCCAAAGTTAAAAGCTATATATATATATATATATATGAATAAAGCAATATAATTAGCCATGATATGTGATTTTGGTGATATGATGCCCCTATCACTAAAGTTAAAATCACATATATATGGTGTATGTGAGAGTAAAGCTTATATCCCTGGTATGAGAGAATTTCAATGATTCAATTGAGTAGTGACCGCCAAAGTGGCACACTTGATTGGGTTTGAGAAATTTCAGTCTCGTATGATGATTGGGATGTCTCATGATCTAATGTGTAATCATACTCCCAAAGGAGGTGATTGTGTATTAGTTTATGGAGGGATACATGATAGTGTGGTGGAGGAGTGATCGATTCTAGTGATTCATATACCCAAAGGTGATGAATTCACGAAGAATTGGAACATTTCTCATAACCGTTATCATGTAGAGAGTGTACAATTGCATGTTATGTATTCTGTTCAAAGGTGATTACATGATTTTGTATGTAACTCACTGAATGTGTACTTGTACGTCAAGTTACACAATGCTCACATGATGCTAATTATATACTACTTGTTTTTCAGTCACATTTTTTCTGTAAATGGTAATTCCGTCATCATTAGGTTTTTACTGTTTCAAATTTTAAGTTGTGGACATATGATTTGTTGCTTGAGAAAAGAGCAATTGAATTTGCTTCTTGTCCATGAAGCGTTCCATTCTGGAACACTTGAAAAGAAGGTTTGCACACTGCGAACTGCCTTTGCTATAAGATGATGGAAGCCTTAGTTGCTTGAAATTATGTCTTGTTTGATATTGAAATTAGGACACATCTGCAAAGATTGTGTTTAAGTCCTAATGACATATACATATCGTATATGATTAAAAGATTGTCAGGTTTAACAGTAACAATGAGTATTTTGGCAAGTATGACAATGCGAAATAGCTTAAAGGGTCATTTGTCAAATACTTGGTAGATTTTGGGGTGGTAATTTAATTACTATACCTGAAAATCCTGACAAAAAGATTTGGCTGAAAGGCATAAATGCACCATATTGAACATGGTAATGAGTGTGATTAGTAAGACTAATTTATCTAGTCTGTTGTGGGCTGATATTATGAAAGCAATTTTTTCATATACAAAAGGGGTATTGATTTTATGACCCTAAAGAAGGTATAAAATTATGGAATTACATACTCTAAAGTTTCTAGATATTGACGTTATTGTAGAGAATAGCTTGCTCTCAGATTATTAAAGATAATAGTATGATGGAGGTTACTATGTTTTTGTCTTTACCTATACAGATAATTATGGAATCTCCTATACCATAGACTAAACTTGTTGAGGGTTCAAGGTACTATTCTTGATATAGTTTATAATGAAATTTCTTAAACCTCTCAAGTGCGAATGAAGTGGTTGCAGCTTTATTAAGGAGATTTGTTAAGGAAAGACGATCGTTATACCATTAGACTATATAGTCTATTTGTGAGAGCATGATTACAATATCCACTATATGGTTGATGCAGTGACATATTTATAAATGTCGTTTCTTATTCTCAATTAAGTATGTGATTAAATGCATAAAAGGCGATATACAATCTATGGAACATCATAGTGTTTGGAAACTAACTTACTTGCCTAAAGATTACAAGTGCATTAGTTGCAAATTGGCGTACAAAATTAAAAGAATTTCAAAGAAATATTGTGGAATTTAAAGCCAAATTGGTAACTAAAGTTTTCACTCTGAAAGAGGGGTGGATTGTTTATAGTGAAGAAATAATTATTTCTTTAAATGTTCTTTCAGAGTGAACGTGACATTAATAATTTATTTTGATATAAAGTTACGCCAAATAGATACAAAATCTATATTGTGCAACTTGATGATTTTGCAGCAGATTCAAGTAAACTTGTGTGTAGACTGAAAGGTTCTAATTTATGGTCTTAAGCAAGTTTTCAGACAATATTATTAAAGTTTCATAGTGTTATTATTTTGTTCCATTGAGAACAAAGTAATTCAATATACTGCAAGGTCAGTGGGAGAAAATTTATTTTTTCTCTTGTTTTGCTTACAAATTGTGACCTTGAGACATCTTATATCATTTTATCTTTTAAGTCCGTAAGGATTGTTTTTGCCATATTATATTAGATTTTCTCGGAGGACATTTGCTGATTGTATATTGGAAATATTCAATATACATCATTGCAAGCCAGGAATTGCTCCTGTTGTTAAGGGTGATGGACTAAATCTATTACATTATCCTTATTTAGATATTGAGAAAATCTAATTAAATTGTGTACCTTGTGTCAGTGCACTTAAAAGTATAATGTATGCTCGAATTTGCACTAGACTAAATATTGTCTTTGTGACGGGACTTCTAGACGGATATCGGTCAAATCCAAGACATGATCAACTGGGTTGCTGTCAAGAAGGTTTTAAGGTACTTAAAGAAGACAAGAGATTATATGCTAATTTATAGCCATGTTCAATTCTTGCAGTTAGTAGAGTATTTAGATGTAAACTTTGCTGGCTGTTCTGATGACATGCAATCAATAACATAATACATATTTATGTTAGCAGTAAGTGCAGTAAATAAAGTCTTATGTCATCTTCTGCTATGTGGCAAGGTGTTAGTAACATTCTTTTAGGCTGTTACTTGGGCTTTTAGGCTCAAAAACCTAATAACGGAATTGATCGTTTTAACTTGATGGATAGACCCATACGGTTGTATTGAGATAACAAATTTGTAGTATTATTTATTTACTACGGAGGTCTCAAGGGGTCTAAATATATGGTGGTAAGATATTTTTTGACTATAAAAAACGGTATAGAAAGGTGACTTATAATATAACATATTTTCACAGATGATGTGGTTGCGGATCCACTAACTAAAGGCCTACGCCTATGTGTATTTTAGTAACATATCGTTAACATGGGCCTAGGAGTATCTTCGGATACTGTTGTTTAGTGGGAGCTATTTTGGCTTTACTCTGATAAAGTTCACATCTGTGGTTCGTTACACTTAGTAACGGTTTGATATGTATCAACTTTTGCATTCAATAAAATATTTTTGAATGTACTGTTATTATGTTGAATACATATTGATAAAGTCTCAAGGGATTGTATAAATCTTGAGTGAAGGCTAGGGCATCCGGGCATCCGGTTATTAGCCTTGTGCATATGTCTTGTGATACATAAATAAAAGTTAACCATAAGGACAAGACATATGTGGGTTCACTGGAACCATAAAGTATTCTCTAGTGGCATAAGTTTTTTTGTGACGTCTAAAGTTAAGATAATGGTGACTAACAAATGGGATCTCTTTATGAGAGATGACACGGAGCCAGAGATATCGGTCAAATCCAAGACATGATCAACTGGGTTGCTGTCAAGAAGGTTTTAAGGTATTAAAGAAGATAAGAGATTATATGCTAATTTATAGCCATGTTCAATTCTTGTAGTTAGTAGAGTATTTAGATGTAAACTTTGCTGGCTGTTACGATGACATGCAATCAATAACATAATACATATTTATGTTAGCGGTAAGTGCAGTAAATAAAGTCTTATGTCATCTTCTGCTATGTAGCTAGTGTTAGTAACATTCTTTTAGGCTGTTACTTGGGCTTTTAGGCTCAAAAACCTCATAACGGAATTGATCGTTTTAACTTGATGGATAGACCCATACGGTTGTATTGAGATAACAAATTTGTAGTATTATTTATTTACTACAGAGGTCTCAAGGGATCTAAATATATGGTGGTAAGATATTTTTTGACCATAAAACGGTACAGAAATGTGACTTATAATATAACATATTTTCACAGATGATGTGGTTGCAAATCCACTAACTAAAGGCCTACGCCCATGTGTATTTTAGTAACATATTGTTGACATGGGCCTAGGAGTATCTTCGGATACTGTTGTTTAGTGGGAGCTATTTTGGCTTTACTCTGATAAAGTTCACATCTATAGTTCGTTACACTCAGTAACGGTTTGATATGTATCAACTTTTGCATTCAATAAAATATTTTTAAATGTATTGTTATTATGTTGAATACATATTGATAAAGTCTCAAGGGATTGTATAAACCTTGAGTGAAGGCTAGGGGCATCCGGGCATCCGGTTATTAGCCTTGTGCATATGTCTTGTGATACATAAATAAAGGTTAACCATAAGGACAAGACATATGTGGGTTCATTGGAACCATAAAGCATTCTCTAGTGGCACAAGTTTTTGTGACGCCTAAAGTTAAGAGAATGGTGACTGACAAATGGGATCTCTTTATGAGAGATGTTATCCATTTGCCACATTACCATATTGAATCCATATCAATAAAGTTGAGAACATTTGTGACCAAGGCTACTGTGTGTGTATACATGCGATTACCGAAATGATTAGGTGTTTTAGATTTTATGGGATATTATTGACTATTAAGAATTATCTCTGGACCAAATGTGCGCACATACGGTACGATTTCAATTAATATAGTCCAAGTGGGAGAATGTAAGAGTTTTCCTAATGTGGACTAAATTAATTGATATTGTAATTTACTGTTTTTACGGTTATCATAAAACATGGTTGGTCTAAAGTGAGATAGAAGGTTTCTTAATTAGTCTAATATGGGGCGCTAGTAGGCTGAGTTGAGCTCCAAACGTAATGAGGAGCGGCTGGAAACTCTATAAATAGTGCTCAAGTCTCTCCTCTAACCCTAATTCTCACATGTATCCTCACCTAAAGGGCGTTTACCTAACGCTACACGTGAGGGGGCGCCTCATTGAGCCGTTGATACGGAGGGCAATAGAGGAGAAGTACTTGATGCGTGGATCCCCTTATATGTGGGTAATCCCTTTTTCTGCTTCCGCTTTATGTTCGATGGATCCAGGTGCGTTAATCTTTCTACTCAATTATGCATGTTGTTGTTCTGGTTATGGAGATCTTGGGGTTGCATAATTTGCGTCTAACAAAACCTGGTCCTCTTCCAGCAGCTCTGATTGCGAACATTACTGAATTGCACAACAAACCACTGCAAAACGCCTTCAACAGCCTACTTTGTTAGTACATCTTCGCATCACAGCCATACCGGATGGATTTCCAATCCCTATGGTGCTCCCCACTAGGCTTCTTTCTCACAGGTGCAAACCCGGCTGATAACAAACAAAGTCGTGCTTGTAAATACCCAACTGAGGGCTCAATCTCGAGCGCTCTTTCCCAATGGAGAAACCATTCTTCCTCACGGAGTTGCTGTAATACTCGAATGCATCGTCATCGCTCTTGAACACCATCCCCACATACGGGACTACCATAGCCTCGGCCGACACCGCTTTTGCCTTCGCCAACCAGGAATCAACTGTGGCCTCTTCATTATCCCCTTCACACGCAACGAAGCATTTCCAATCCTCACAAGGGCATTGCTGCCGCTGTATCCATATGTTCTTCGATGACAATGATGTCATAATACAGAACTGTCAAATACTAGCACCACACAGCTCTCAATACAGGAATATCAATACCCAGGTGGTCCAAGAAGCAGCAAATATCAATCCCAGATGTCGAAGTTGTCAAAAGCTACAAGCAGCAGTATGATGGTATAACCTTGTCAAGATCAGTTTTTTTTTTTTCAACCCTTTTCCTTAGAACAAAAACCCAACCTGTAGCACAACCTGTAAGGGAAAAAGGACTTCGAGTTAGCTGAAAATGGCTGACCTCTTTTGAGCAGTGAAGTTGATGTTTGCACAAACGGGATATGCTAAGAGAATATAAAAACTAGAGAATTAGATGTAGAGTGAAACCCTAGTTGCTCTGTCTGCTGTTGCTTGCTTCTTCACCAGCCTTATTTTCTCTTCTCTCTTCTTCTCTCTCCAGAATCCCAACCTGATCAGAGGATTTCCTTTAGTTTCCCAAGAAAAAGAAAGAAAGGAAAGACCAACCCGTAAAATTCAGTCGGGCCCATTTTGTTAGAGAAATCCCTTATGATGTTTTGAAGATGACAAAATAGATCAAATGCTACTAACGTGTTTAATTGTTGAGTAACAGACTATGCAGATGATAGAATTTGTAAAGGATATTATCCAAAGTTTATTTTGAAGATTTTCATAAATCCGTGTCAAAGTTTGAAGATTGCCAGACTTTAGTGTCAAAGTTTGTTCTACATCGTGTACGCCGACTCTCACAAATTCCGGACGAACGTGAATGAAAAACTAGAAGACAAATTCTTTGTTGAAGCTGAACTTATTCGAATTTCGTATCCGTACCTTAAGGCTAAATATGTTCAAAAGCATAATATGTTCGGACCGACGTCCACATTGTAAAGTCTATTTCAAGCGAAGACACTCGGACTCTACTTCGGTTTGAAGACTTTTAGAGTTTACATCCGAACGTAATAGATTCGAACGAAACAACTTGAAAGAACGTAACACAAGCCCCAAACATATAACGACTAGTGATTTGGTTTGGATTCTACATCAAGATAGATGTGATTGACTCAATCTAATTGATTGACGACTGGATCTTGAAGATAAGAACTTTCTAAACGAAGAAGCCTTACTTATGGAAACCAAGATTCTGTTTGTATGGACGATCAAAGTCAATTTGGAATTCTACTTCTATCACTCAACGGCTACCAAATCTTGGGATAAGTACATTAATGGTGCCATAAGTTGTATACGGTGCTCACTTTGGTGCCAAAAGTTTCCCCGGATCACTTAAGTGTCAAATCGGAGAAAAAACGATCACTTTGGTGCCACCGGCTAGAAATTCCGGCCAAAATGATTATATGGCTTTATATTTAAAAAAAAAAATCAATAAACCCTTTAAACGACGTCGTTTTCTGTCCTACTTAAGAAAACGGTGTCGTTTTGCCGTCCTATGTGGATGGCTTAAGAAAAACGACGCCGTATAGCTTATTTGTGATTGAAATTAGGGTTTTTTTTTTTGTTCATCCTCATCGACCTAGCTTGCTCAGCCACCGTCGCTTGGCCATCGTGCTCGACCACCGTCGCTTGGCCACCGTGCTCGGCCACCATTGCTCAGCCAAGAAGTGATGGGAAAATAGGAGGCAAGGGTGGAGGAGGAGGAGGAAGAAGGGGGGTCGAAGGTGCAGAGAGAGAGAAGACGAGGAGTGTAAGGGAAACAAGGAGGGCGCAGATGGAGATGGTGGATTGGGCTTTGTTCAAAGAGTAGCTGGTGCTGGTGTTGTTCTTTGAGGAAGAAGACGCCGCCGCCGCCATGGCTTCTCTCTCTCTGTCTGGAGTTGTTCTTCGGGGAAGAAGAGGACATCGCCATGGCTTCTCTCTCTCTCTCTTTGTGTTGTTCTTCGGGGAAGAAGACAATGCCACCGCCATGGCCTCTCTCTCTCTCTCTCTCTCTCTCTCTCTCTCTCTCTCTCTCTCGATTTGGGGATTTAGGGTTTCGACTTGGGGTTTAAGACACCAAACGACGTCGTTTGGTAGTTTACACGTTGATTGGACTATCCGGCGAGCCACATCGATATAAGAAATTAATAAATAAAAAAAAGGCCACGTCGAATTTCCAGCAATTCAGATCGACGTTGGCACCAAAGTGAGCGTTTTTCAAATTTTTGGCACTTAAGTGATCCGATGGAAATTTTTGGTATCAAAGTGAGCACCGTATACAACTTATGGCACAATTAGTGTACTTATCCCTAGATATAGATTTTTCCAATGGGTAGATTGGAAGACGATCCTCAAGATATTGTCCAACAACTAGTTTGAAAGTGGAGGAGTATTTAAGGAGATCAATGACCGATGAGCAAGTAAAGACGGAGAGAGCGTAGAATTTATAATTCAAAGTTTGAAGCGACTTTCGATTATACTTTTGTCTCTTGTGAGCTTAAACTTTTGTGATCGTGAGAGAAATACCAAAAGAGTGACTTTGTGAGATAGTGTGGTCTACTACTAAGTGTTTGCACTTAAAGTTGTAATCTCTTGTTGATTGCATAGTGGAATCCAACTAGAAGAGGTTAGCGTGGGAGAGTGGATGTAGGCTTGATCTAAAACGAACCACTATAAATTATGTGTTTTTATTCTCTTCCCTGAATCTCTTTATTTTGCTCGTAGTTCTATTTAATTGCTAAATTCTGAACTCGCTCAAAGTCGTTGTTCTTCGATTCAGTTTCAAAAGTCTTTTATTATTCAGACTCAGGTTAAAAGTAAAAAATTTCACTACATTTTGCAGAATCTATTTTTTACACCTATGAACACATTCACCCATCCTCTAGGTGTTCATAGTAGCACTTTCAATTGGTATCAGAGCCAAGTGCTCGTTTATAAAAGCGTTTTTACTTGTCGCGACCTAATTTTTTTAGCACACCACCTAAGTTTTAGGCTAATGGACTACTAAGTCTTTAACTTAGCTCGGGCCCTCCCAAGCCCATATCAATTTGCGACTTAGGGTCAAATATTTAGCATGCAAAAGATTATTAGCTAGGAGTCACCACTAATCAGTTTACGGCAAATAGATTAGATACCTAAGTAAAATAATGGAAAAATTATTTTACCCTTACAAACTAGAGACTTTGGGTACGGGGATTTGGTTACACTAGATTTCTCTAATGCCCTCTCTTTATTTTCAAAAATGTTTTTGCAGGTAATTTGGATTTATTTTAACCTAAATTACTATCATGCAATGGGATCACACAGATGTTCAATCATTATTAAACATTCAATAAATAAATTGCATCACACAAAGCAAAGAATTTTTTTTGTTTTTGGGTTTTCTTTGAAAATTAGAATTCTTTTATAAAAAATGCATTTTTTAATTAAATGACTTAATCTTGTTAATATGAAAATTCTAATTAAATGGGCCTATTATGCAAACTAGTTATTATGCACCTCATGACCTAACTTCACTAACGAACAAATTCTGATTAAATGAACCTATTATGCAAACTAGTTAACATGCACCTAGTATTTTTGTATTTTTTTTTATTGAAATTCAGAATTAATAAAAACCCTAATTAAAATATCTAAAAAGGATAACTTTCTAATTTATTCTAGGGATTAATTTGACTTAAACCCTATCCTATCTTAGAAAACTATTTTTTTTTGGAAAAATGAGATAATTAAAATGTGCGAACATTATCTAAAACCCTAAATATATATATATATATATATATATATATATATATATTAGGTCCAACCCTAACTTATTTCTAAAAATGCAATCCTAAAAAATTTCTAATTTATCTATCGCGCACATCATCGAATAGCTAGAGCGTCTCCCTTATATACTCCCCATGCCTTCATAACCATTGGCACCTTTTAAAGGAGTTCTTCCAATCTATCTGTTGGACAAAATTAATTAGGGAGATCTCGAGTTACTTAAAGAATGTGATGATAGCCCACTAATTATGCTCGCCCATACAATCAGGATCTAGGTTTTCATAAGTAAAACCTTCTAAATATACTTTGCCAATCAACGGATCCAAATTACTCGAATTAATTTCAAAACGAATAATAGATCTTAAGATGCTATCTCCAACCGTGAGATATTCTTCAGCCACTCAAATCAAATCCTTAAAGAAATACTCTATTCTAGATAAGTCTTCTTCGACGGTCTGTAGCCTGTCAATGAGGGTAGACTTTAAATCTTGAGTCTGGCGGTCGATCGGTCTTCGGACTTTGACGAAAAAGTCTGCAAGTCTTCGACCCACTAATGGAAACGTTTCGTCGGCTTCAAAACAAATAAGGAAGTTTTCTCCAAAAATCTCCCCTTTTGATGGTGACAAAACTTTCCTACAGATTTGGATATTTTTGACCAAGTAAGACAATACTCAAGCAAACAAGGATATCTCATAAAAGATAAATGGATTAGGATAAAGATAGTATTGAATCTGCATCCACAGAAATAAGTTAGTCCTGTAAAAACCCTATCTTTACCATGAGAATATCAACAATGCTTAAGAAACTACCAGCATTAAACGATCAAACAATCCAAACCAAAAACACACAGCTCAAACTAGTCACAACCAAACAACAATAAAAGTTAAACAAAAATCAAACAAAGAGGTTAACTCTACAAATTTGCACCAACTTCTCCCCCTTTTGTTAGCATTAAAAAGGTAGAGACGAAAGAGAATTGGATAAAATTAAGATTGTTTTGGAACGCGAACAAGTTGAAATCTCCCATCGACTTGACGGTCTCCTCAAGCTTTTTCAAATCCTCCTTTAGTTGCGCTATTCTTCACCCTTGCAGTTGCTTGAACTTGAAAGATAGGGGCCTAGACTTGATTGTGCAACGAAACTAAAGAGGCTTGACTCGGCATTCTGCATATTCTGAATTTCGCATCCAATGGCATAAATCCGGCCTCGCATCTCCATAAGAACATCAAGCCACCTTTAAAAGTCTGCTAAGTTGTCGGTTTAGTGCTTGCTTCAGCATGATCGGTTTAAGGAGTATTGGTAGATGATGACATTTCAGCATGAGCACCCAAATTTGGAACTGAAACCTCATGACCTTCTTCAAGATATTGAGAGGCATATACATCTTTCGGATCGGCAGAGAAGACTAACATTTTCACTAGTAAAAGCAATTGAAGATGTACCTCTTTTCTCGGTAGCTCCCCCTCGTTTCGGTGCCTTAGGGTGGAGAAAGTACTCTTCATGCTCTTGTCTCTTCTTCGGTGATATGATGATCTTGTTCTCCTCTTTCCTCTTCTTCTGCAGTTCTTTCTTCCTCTGCTTCTTTCCTAATTGATTCCTTTCTTCACTTCTCTACTCGTTTCTTCTCTGTCTTGATCCTCTCTCTCCTATGTCTTTTGGAACAAAACGCTGTAAGTTTGTAATGCAAGAGCGGAAATGGTGACATCTTCCTCATCTTCTTCATCCTGCAAAATAAGTGCTCTTCTTTTCTTGGATGGAGCTGTCATGGGCTCCTTCCCTTTCCGTCTTATAGCCATAGAGACTTGGTGAGTCTTGACAGGGGTTTTTTCCTTAAATCACTCCAAAGCCTTTTTTAGCTCCTTCGGACGCATTTTGAAAACCATCTTCGATTCCCACCACCATTTGATCACAAGTTCGAAAAACATAGAATTTTGGGAGGCTGAATATTAAAATGTCTGAATAACTTAGTAACAAGTGCTTAGTAAGGAAGTTGGCCCTTGTCCTTCACCATCAGTCTATACATGTGAAATATGATAATGTGAGGCAAAGAGAACTTTTTACTAGCATTGATAGCATACATCAGTTTTGCTTCTGAGTTTGAGACGTTAGTCTTCGAAGTCAATTTGGGTCTAAGGCAGTTGATCACAATCTTGTGAAGCAAGATATTTGAGACATTCATCCTCAAGTACGAAATTTGTCCTTCCGTCATTCCATCCCGAACAAACTCACAATCGCACGACCAATAGACACACTAATTAATTGGAACACCCCTCTCTCTCTCCAATCACATCGGCAGTGTCCATATCAACTACATAGTCCCGGTCTCTAACCGAAAGAGAATCTATTCGCATCCAAAAAGCTTAGATTGGAATAGAAATACGCGAAGTTTTGGATGAGCCATTGTTGTTTTAGAGCAAAATCGTTCAAGTTGAAGTAAAGTAAATTTCTCTCACAATTTCACGTTCAGAGAGTCGAGAAAATCAAATTCCACACTCCTTGGGTTCATCACCCCTCGCTTTAGCAACTTAAAGTAAAGTCGCTTGTGTTCCTCAGAATGAAATAGATATGTCCTTTTGCTTCGAATATTCCGGCAACACCCATTCTAGGTTTAAAATGAGTGAACATCTTTTCATCATTTCCATCAAGTTGACTAAATCCTCAAACACATGGATCGCTTGGGATATTCGCAAAGGCTCTTTCTCTTGAAAGCCCAGGAGCAACTCTAAACGTTCCATCGTTCGCAAAAAGTGGGTTCCTCATTTATGTACCATTTTTCTTTCAAAAATTCATCAATAAAGTTCAAGGAGTACCTCCAACCTTGAAGGCAAAGTAGAGTTTGAAGGTAAAAGTGTGCTTTTGAGTTCTTATGGGTTACGCATTCTCAATAATTTCTTCCTCCGCTTGTTGTTGAACATCCCGTGGTCTAGCTCAAGGAGAATGACGCGGTTGAGAATGTTGTGGATTCTGCTACTATCTTGGAGATTCTTCTTCCTCGGTGAGGTCAAAATGCGTAGGACCCTCACGCATATGCTGTGGTCCCATATTTGCAATCTTTGAGGGCTTTCTTTGGGAAGACATTCTCACGATCTTTGAGAGATTCCAAACTCTATTTGTGAGAAAGATGAAAATTTTGAGGATTAAACTAGATAGTAAAAGTAAGAAAGTGATGTTCTATGCTTCTAGGGTTTGTGGAGAAGACGATCAGTATATAAGGCGATCGAAACGGGGTATACGAATCGCCATAAGAGGAACAATAGAAAATGCCTTTTCAAAAAATAACTGCCTTTTTGAAAAATAGATAACTATCATTTCAAAAATAACTTCTTTTTCAAAAGGAATGATTGCTATGATTTAAAACTTGGGAAGATAACATCAATCAATTACAGATTAATAGGCATTCGTAACTTTTCAAGTTTTTATCAAAAGATAAGTTTCTAAAACAGAAATAACTTACGGTCGTGATTCTTGATCTTCAAAGTCTGAGCATCTTTAGACTTTTTTTATCCGAGTCTGAACTTCTTCAAACTTTAAGATATTAAGTTTGGATTGAATATCTCGAATTGACTTTTCTCCGGTGGCTTTGTAAAAATATCCGCCAACTGATTCTTTGAGTCTATGAATTGAATCAAGACTTCTCCATTATGAACATGGTTCTAATAAAATGATGTCAGAATCTCTATATGCTTTGCTCTTGAATGAAAAATTAGATTCTTGGTGAGATTAATCATGCTGGTGTTGTCACATTTAATCTCAGTGCATGATTCTTTGATTCCAAAGTCTCTTAGCTATTGTTTTATCCACAAGATTTGAGAACAATAACTTCCAAGAGCCACATACTCACATACACTTATTGAAAGAGCTACGGGAGTACTTTACTTCCTTGAAAACCAAGATACTGTCCTGTTATCAAGCATTCAGACAAATTTTGAGGTGCTTTCTATCAACTTAGCATCCTACTAGGTACGCGTTTGAGTATCCAAAGAGAGTAAAGTCTCATTCTTTAGATACCAAAGACCCAAGTTAGAGGTTGTTGCAACGTATTTGATGATGCGTTTCTTAGCACTTAGATGAGATTCGTTGGGATCTTATTGAAATCTAGCATAAATGCAAACACTAAACAAAATGTCAAGGTCTAGAGACAATAAGATAAAGAAGTAAACCAATGATACTCATGTATAGTTTCTTGGTCAACTTTCTTTCCTCCTTTATCTTTGTCCAGCTTCGAAGAACTTGACATTGATATATCGGTCTTTGCAAATCTCCAAACAGAACTTTTTAACAAGTTCTTTAGCATATTATTCTTTGTGAATGAAAGTTCTTTCCTTCAATTGTTTTACTTGTAGTTCGAGAAAGAAGATAGTTCACCCATCATGCTCATCTCAATGTCCCGCATAGACTTAGAGAATTTCTTGCACATATTTTCATTAGGTGATCCAAAAATAATATCATCAACATAGATTTGAACAAGTAAAAAGTTTTTGCTTTCTCTTTTGATAAGCAAGGTAGTGTCTACTTTACCTTTAACAAAACCATTTTGGATTAAAAACTTACTTAACCTGTCGTACCAAACTCGAAGTGCTTGCTTTAAATCATATAGCACCTTTTTCCAGTCTGAATACAAAGTCAGGTTTCCTTGGGTCTTCAAAACCAGGAGGTTGTTCCATATAGACTTCCTCTTGGATAAATCCATTTATGAAAGCGCTTTTGACGTCCATTTGGAATAACCTGAAATTCTTATAACAAATAAAAGCAAGTAATAATCTAATTGCTTCTAATCTTGATACTGGTGTGTAAGTCTCATCATAGTCTATCCCTGCTTCTTGTGTATATCCTTTGGTCACAAGTCTTGCTTTGTTCCTTATGACTTTTCCTTTTTTGTCCATCTTGTTCCTAAAAACCCATTTAGCTCCAATAATAGATTTACCTTTTGGTTTATGAGTCAGTTCCCATTAGCATCGTTAATCTTTGAATTGCACCAGTTCTTCTTGCATAGCTTCAATCCAGCTTTTTCATCACTTAAAGCTTCTTCTATGCTCTTGGGTTCTATTTTAGAAATAAGAACCACAGCATTGAACTCTTAATGCCTTTTGGATCTTGTACGAATCCCTTCATCAATGTCGACTGATAATGAAGTTCTTTGGAATAATTTGGACTTGTGCTTCTAGTTGTTGGTTGATCTCGATCGATTGATCGTTTTTCATCATTTGATTCTTCAACGTTCATTTGTTGTTGATCTTCTGAAGTTTGAGCTGCTTCTAGGGATTTAGACTTTGTAGAGTCTAGAGCAGGTTCAGATTCTTTAGGTTGAGTCTGGATCGATTGATTTTGTATAAAGTCTTGAAATTTGACATTCATCAATTCCTTCACCTATTGAGTCTTTTTGTTGTAAACTCGTGCTTTGCTGGTGGTTGAATATCAAGGAAGATGCCTTCGTTTGATTTTTTTCTTCAAACTTACTAATTCGATCATTTGCATTTTTCAATATAAAACATTTGCATTCAAACACATGAAAATAGGAAACAATTGGCTTCTTTCCTTTGAACAACTCATGGGGAGTTTTCTCCAGAATAGCCTTAAAGACTCTAATAATATAACATCTTGTGAGAAACAGCTTCTGGCCAAAAACGAAAGAAATGTTGCTTTCAATTAGAAGTGTTCTAGCCATTTCTTGCAACGATCTATTCTTCCTTTCCACAACTCCATTTTGTTTTGAAGTATATGGAGATGAGAACATATGCTGAAAACCAGATTCATTACGGGAATTTAGTAAAATCTTGATTTTCAAACTCACCCTCCATGGTCTGTCCGTATACTTGAAATTATATACCCTTTCTCATTATGTACTTTCTTAGCAAACTTTATGAAATAAGAAAAAGTTTCAGACTTACTTGCCAAGAAATATACCCACGTAAATCGTGAATAATCATCCCCTATTATTAGGCAATATTTCTTTCCACCAATGTTCTGAGTCCTAGTTGGTCTGAAAAGATCCATATGTAGGAGCTACAGTACACGATTAGTGGAAATCTGATTTATTGGTTTGAAAGAATTTCTAACCTGTTTTCCCAACATGCATGGTGTGCATAGATCATATTTTTGGTATGTCAGGTTGGATAGTCCATAAACAAGCTTCTTTGCGAGATCTTGCCTATTTGCTTCATATTGATGTGGCCAAGTTTTCTGTGCCATAGATTTGCTTCCTCTTGAATTAAGATTAGACATTTGGATTTTTTTTGTTTTGATATCCAAGAGATAGATATTCCTATGTCTTCACCCCGTAAAAGTCTAAGAGGAGTCTTTATAAATTCCTGAACATATTCTTTCTTGAAAATTGATTTTGAAATTTGTGTCGCACAATTGGTTGATACTCATCAAATCGTAGTTGAGTCCTTCCATTAAGGAAACGTTGCTAATTGTAGAACTTTCAATCTTCTACCGTTCCGCATTCGACAATTCTACCTTTGCTATTTCCTCCAAAAGAAACTTTTCCACCATTAACTTGTATAAGCTTTATAAAACAACTTGAGTCTCCTGTCATATGTCTTGAGCATCCACTATCCAAGTACCATTTAACCTTTTTCTTGATAGTGACCTGCATTTAAAAAAGAAACTCAAGTTTTCTTGGGTCCAATAGAGTTAATGCAATATACAGTTTTTGCCCAAACCTTCTTAACAGGTTTCCAAATCGTAGGACATTCTTCCTCAAAATGTTCTGAGTTGTTACATTGAGAACATTTAAGAGCACTACGGTCTATAGGTTTACAAAGACATTTTGAAAATGATTTTGTAGGTCTTTGTTGATTGTTTCCTTTACTTTTGAAAAATCAATTAGAGGATGGTTTCGACTGATCATTCTCAAGCCCGATTTGTTAAAGTAAGGTCTTTGCGCTGAAAAAATCTTTTTCAATTTCTCGGATCCTATAGAAAACCTTTTTGAAATGCTTGAAATAGCATTTTTCAAAAGTGCATTTTCTTTTGAAAGAGAGTCTGTATTTTCTTTCAAGAGTAATAACACTTTTATCTAAATTTTCGACATTTTCTTTCCAAACAATCTCCTGCTGCTTCAGTACAGAATTTTCCATTTTTAGTTTATAAATCCTCTTGAGAGATTTTGAGACTAAGACACGGTTCATCAATATATTTAGAGACTTTAGTAGGAATTTTTAAATTACTTACCTTGATTTCCCTTTATCTAAATCTGCTATATCTGTCTCAAAGTCTGAATGCGATTCGATTGTGCCATTAGACAAATATTAGCATAATCATCATCACTCTCTCTTCGCATTCGGTATCACTCTAAGTTTCTGCTTTGAGAGCCTTTATGTATTTCTCAGCTTTTCCTTCATTTTTCTTCAGTAAGGGACAGTTGGGTTTGATGTATCTATTTTTCTTGCATTCAAAACAAATCACATCTTTATTGGTTTCATCGCCTCAGCTAATTTATTTTGAAATTTTTGATAGCTTTGTTTCTTCCAATTGAATCTTTTTTCCTTTTTGTTCAGTTTTTCGAACCTTCTTATTATGAGAGCAAGCTTCTCATCGTCCATATCGTCTTAGAACTTATAATATCATAATCATCATTATATTTTAAAGCAATTGATTTTTTTTACCTTTGGGATCTTCATCTTCATTGATTTGCTCCACTTCATAAGACTGAAGAGTGCCAATCAATTCGTCAATGGAGAGTGGCATGATCCTTTGTGTTTCCTTTATTAAGGTCTTTACGTGATTCCAATCTTTGGAAAATCCACGCAGCAGTTTGTTAACCTTCATGGGTCTAGAGATTAGTTGACCTTGCTACTCAAGACCATTCAGGATTTCTGAAAACGACTAAACATGTCAGTAATAGATTCTCCTAGTTTCATCTTGAATGTTTCATATTGATAAGCAGAATATTGATTCTGGTTTCTTTCACTCGATCGGTTCCTTCATAAGTGATATGCAGCCTATCCCAGACTTCTTTGAAAGCTGTTTCACAAGAAGATATTATGTTATATTCAGTAGGAAATAATGCATAATATAAGGAATAAATTGCTTTTGCATCAAGAGCTTGTCTCTTGGTTATCTCTTCTTGAATCATCTTGTTAGACTCAACAACTTCTTTTCCCTTTTCTAAGACTATTGTAGTTTTAGGAATGATTCATTTATCTACCACATCTCATTCAAAAGGATCTTTTGATCTTAGGAATGCATTCATCTTGTTTTTGCATATCTTGTATTCCTTTCCATCAAAATAAGGCGGTTTGGTGTTGTTTTGCCCTTCAACCAAACCCAGGAGCCAACATACTAGCCATGGATTGTTAACTCTGAAGTAAAAACACTTCAATTTAAATGAGTACACAAGCCTCGATACAGGTTGTAAATGCTAGTACGAGCACCTAGAGGGGCCGAATAGGTGCAAAAACAAATTCTTGTAGAGTATAGTATAAAACTTTACTTTTAACCTGGTCTGTTTAACGGAGACTTTAAAAAAAGAAATTAGACTTTAACAATCAAATAGAGTTACGAGCAAAGTAAATGAGTTTAAGGAAGAGAATAAGAACACAAGGTTTATAGTAGTTCGACTTAATCCAAGCTTACGTCCACTCTCTCGCACTGATAGCCTACCGGCTGGATTTCATTATGAATCAAAAGAGTCGTTACAGTATCACGTCCTTGATTCTACAGTGTAGAGACTCTACTACATTTCCTCAAGGCCTTACAAATGTATAAACTCTCTTTTGAGTACAAGTTTACGCTCAACAATTGAATCGCAAAGAACAAAGAGTTTCAGACTTTGGAATTTATTTATCGCACACATCCTCGAATAACTAAAGCATCTCCCTTATATACTCCTCCATACCTTCATAACCATTGGCACCTTTCAAAGGAGTTCCTCTAATCTACTTATTAGAAAGAATCAATTAGGGGAGATCTCGAGTTACTTAAAAGAATGTGATGATAGCCCACAAATCCTACTTGCCCATACAACCGGGATGCAGGTTTCCATAAGTAGAACCTCCTAAGTATACTTTGCCAATCAACGGATCAAATTACTCGAATTAAATTCAAAACGAATAATAGATCTTGAGATGCTATCTCTAGCCGTGAGATCTTCTTTAGCCGCTCGAATCAAATCCTTAAAGAAATACTCGGTCCTCAGATAAGTTTTCTTCGACGAGTTTAGAAAATACACGAAACGAACTTTAAATCTTGAGTACGGCGGTATGACAGTCTTCGAACTTTAACGAAAGAGTCTGCAAGTCTTGGACTAGACTAATGGAAACATTTTGTCAGCTTCAAAACAAATAAGGAAGTTTTCTCCAACAATTATCACGACAAATAGCTCAAAATAATTAAAAATCTAATCCGAAGTCTTATGGATCAAATTGATAATTATATCGATTTAACAATTAAGATACTATCAAAAACTCAAAAAATTATTATAATTAAAAAATGATCCGACGTTTTATGGATCAAATTAATAATTATAAAAATTATGGACAAAACCCTATGGATAATGCCTACAAAATTTATGAAGATTAACATTCAATATTACAACTTAAATAACTCAACTTAAAAATGCTATCAAATAAAATAAACAGAAAAATAACATGAACAATAAAAAGAGTAAAGAAATAAACTAAACTAAAAAAGGTGAAAGATAAAAAGTAAAAATAAAAACTACCTAGGGGAAACGATAGTGGAAGGCACCGAGCGATTGTCGGCCGGTTGTCGGAGCTCGGCGAGAGTTGGTGGCGGCGATGGCGAGGAATTGTCGCGGTGTCGGGCATAGGCTGCTGGCATAGTGCGGGTGAGCGACGGCGGCTGCCCAAGGTTGTGACGGGGATCGACGGATCTTGGCAGAGGAGTCATGACGAGCGCATCGTTGAGCTGGAGGCGAATCGGCAAGCGTCGGGCGGTGGGTCACCGGAAAGAGGATGGTGGCAAGTCGGGGGTGCTAGTGTGACAACATTGGTGCTTGGGATCTGCGGATGGGTTGTTGTGGCAAGAAGCAAGAACGGAGCTGAGTCGCGGGTTCGCAGCTAGATCAGGGTCGCTTAGTTGGATCGTGGGTCGCCGGGGCGGCGGCATCGGCTGCGGTGTGGGGCTCAGTTGTGGGACCTCGAGCGGTGAGCGAATCATGGGTCGTTCGTGGGTCGCGGCAACGCCGGACAATGGCGTCGGCTGAAGCGGGGCTCGGCGGTGAGATCTCAGCGACGAGCGAGTTGTGGGCCGGCGGGGGTCGACGACTAAGTGGATCTCGGACGGAGCACCGAGGAGCGAGTGGCGAGGTCGGCGGTGCGGGTGCGATGAGATCGGGGCCGGCACCAGCCAGGGGCAGCTTGACTCGAGCGGGGAAGTGAACGCGCGAGTCACCGGCAAGGCAGCGCGGGTCGTTAGCGAGGTAGGCGCTGGTTGCCGGTCATGCGAGCTACCAGGCTAGGAAGACGAACCAACTTTTTTTTTTCTCTCGCGCATGACTTTTCACGGACCAGTCACTTCATACCTTTTTGTCTTTTCCACCCCTTTTCGAATTTTCTCACATGAATCTCTTTTTTCTCTCTGAATTTTTTGCTCTCAATTTTTTTTGAAAAAAACCTCCTGATTACGAAAAATGAACCTCTATTTTATAATGATTCCGCATTTGGCCACTTTGTATGGCATTTTTTAAGTTTCCTTCTCCAGTCACATTAAATCAAAGTTATAAATCGGGCCTCGATTTTGTTAATCAAAATGCGATTTTGTTCGGATTTCTTCTATTTTGCAAAATTCTTACCCTTTATTCACCTGATTTTTAAATTGCTTATGCATTCAACAAAATCCGAATATTCATCGAATTTCAAATTTCCATGCATAATTAATCAAATCAATTTCCCCTAATTTTTTTTTTCATTTTTTCCTTTTATTTGTTCTGATGCAATTTTTATTTTCTTTTTATTTTCCTAGATTTGCTAAAATTAGGTGTCAATATTACTTTTGAGCTAAAGATCTTCTATGGCTAGTATCTTGGCATTAGGACTTATGGAAGGACAAAGCAACACCAAGCTACCATATTTTGATAGAAAGGAATACAACGTGTGGAAGAACAAAATGAAAGCATTCCTAAGATCGGAGAACCCTTTGCAATGGGATGTTGTGGAAAAAGAAATCAATCCCACTATTGCATCCTCATCAAATAAAAATGGCAAGGACAAAGAAACCAAACCCTCGCTCCTATGTCTCGGACGGAGATGTCCAAAAGAAAAGCTCTTGATGCAAAAGCTATTTTTATTCTTTATATTGCGAATGTCTCCCGCTAAATATACCGGTATCTCGGGATAAGTACACTAATGGTGCCATAAGTTGTGTCCGGTGCTCACTTTGGTGCCAAAAGTTTCTGTCGGATCACTTATGCCAAATCGGAGGAAAAACGCTCACTTTGGTGCCACCGGCGAAAGATTCCGGCCTCCGGCCGAAAGATTCCGGCCAAAATGATTTTTTTTTAAAAAATTAATAAGCCTTTAAATGACGTCGTTTTCGGTCCTCCTTAAGAAAACGACGTCGTTTTCCCGTCCTACGTGGATGGCTTCATGAAAACGACGCTGTTTAGCTCACATGGGGATTGAAATTAGGGTTTCGGCGGGGAGTTGAAGCCGTGGCCGTCGTCGGGGTTGAGGTCGGATTCGGGGTCGAAGCTGCGGCCGCCGATTGGCCATCATCGAGGTCGGGGGTCGGGGTCGAGGTCGAAGCTACGGCCGTCGGTGGCCATCGTCGGAGTCGGGGTCGGGGTTTGAGCCGCGGCCATCGTCGCGGTCGGGGTCGAGGTCGAGGTCGGAGCTACGGCTGCCGGTGGCCATCGTCGGGGTCGGGGTCGGGGTCGAGGTCGGAGCCGCTGCCGTTGAGTGGCCATCGTCGGAGTTGGGGTCGAGGTCGGGGTCAAGGCCGTGGCCGCCGAGCACAAGGACCGTCGAGGACGGCGACGGCCAGAGATTAGGGTTTTGAATTGAAGACACCAAACGGCGTCGTTTTGGTGTTTGGATGCTGACTCAGCTCTCCGACGAGCCACGTCGGCGTCAAAGGCACAAAAAGGCCACGCGGATTTCCGGCCAGTTTCGTCGAAGTTGGCACCAAAGTGAAATGCGTTTTTCAAATTTTTTTGGCACTTAAGTGATCCGATTGAAACTTTTGGCACCAAAGTGAGCGCCGTACACAACTTATGGCACCATTGAGGTACTATCCCACAGAATCTCTTCATGTGAAACAACACAAGAAATTTGGGATAGACTTCATGTTACATATGAAGGGGCCGATTGTGTAAAAGAGACAAAAATAAACTTCCTACTCGACAAATATGAATCCTTCAAAATGAAGCAAGAGAGTCGATTGGAGATATGTTCAGCTATTTTACAAAAATTGTAAATGGTTTAGCATATTAAGGTCAGCCAATTTCTTCCCCCAATGAAGGTCAACAAACTCTTGCGAGGTCTTTCAAAAAGATTGAACCATGTCAAGACCTCAATTCGAGAGACCCTCGAGGATTATGCCACTTTTCGCTGATGAATTGATTAGCACTTTTCAATCTTACGAAGTAGAACAAATCAACGATGAAGATCTCGAAGGTAAGAAGTCCATCGCTTTAATATCTAACGTTGATTTTGATTATACATGTTGACACCTAATATTTTAGAAAGTAATAATTAAAATAAAACATTTGGTTTTGAAAATCTTTGTTGTTGAAAATATATCCTCATTTCAAAATTAAAAAAAAAATTAGTTGTGTGATTTTGGAGCCATTTTCTTGTTGAGTTGTTGAGTGAATATCTCACTTGCAAAAACAACTTTGAGTCTTCCTCTATAAATAAGGGGTGTGAGGCTTCGAAACAAGGGGGCTTATTGATTCAGTTTTCGAAAAGTTCATAAAAGAAAACAAAGTTTTTGGTAAGGAGAAAAGGCAAAAGAAAAAGGTGGAGAGAAGAGAAGATACAGACAGAAATGGCATGAGGCAAAACAGAAAAGTGAGAGTGAGGTAGACGTGTGAGGGTTCGGCAGAGAGAGATAGAGACAGGAGAGAGAGAAAAAGAGGAAAGAAAGAAAAAGCAAAAAAAAAGGAAGAAGTCTTCTTCTTCGTAGCTCCCTCAATGACCCTTGCTGCCGAGTTGACGCCCACCATAGCTGCCAACGCCTCCACCGCTGCTCCAACATCACCTAGCACCGGCAGCAAAGTCTCTGATCACCGACGCTCGTTCCCCGTGAAGTTGCTGCCGCTCGACATCTTTGCCCATCGTCGAACAACGCCCTTGCAAGACCTCCATTGCAGCAGCTCACCCCACGCGATGCCTTTGCCCCCACCACTGTTCTCCCACCACCGCTCCAAGGCACTGCTCATCTTCTGTTGCGAGATGTGCGACCCGCGTCACTACTGCTCTCGGCCACCACCGTTCTGGGCCTGCCTCTACTTTGCCTCTGGTCCGACGTTCCTATTGCGATCCCACCAACAGCTACGACACCACCGGAAGCCGAGTTGCTACACACCCACTCAGCCGCTCCTACGCATCTCCACGCCATCTTCGTGAGCACTCGCCACCTGGCTCGATTCGCCCCGCGACAACACGACCTGCATCTCTACAACCGACGCCGCCGCGCGGAAGCGCCCGCTGCTTTCACCGGTGACCTTGTCGGAGATCCGACATCGCCCCGCCTTCCTCGCCCGCGCCTACCTCTATCGACACTATTGTCCTCCCCTAGGTGGTTTATTTTTCATTTTTTTATTTTATTGTCATTTATTTATTCATTTTTTAAATTTTGTTATTATTGTTTAAATTAGAATATGGTTTTTGTCAATGCTAATATTTGTGCATTTTGTAGGCATTATGTTTGCTAGGGTTTTGTCCGGAATTAATGTAATTATTAATTTAATTCGAGAGACATCGGATTATTTTTTTATTTATATTAATTTTTGGAATTTTGGTAGAATTTTAATTATTAAATCATTATAATTATTAATCGATCCGTAAGATTTCGGATCAGATTTTTAATTATTTTGATCTCTTTGTTGTGATAATTAGGGTTATGATAATTGTTAATTTGACTTGTGAGACAACGGGTATTTTTTATTATTATTTTAATCCTTTATTTTGTTGATGTCTTAGATATAATATTTAATTAATAATTACTTATCTTTTAAAAAACTAAAAAATCAAAAAATCAAAATTCTGCATGAGCATATAGGTTTATTAAATCAGACATGTAGGTTTAGTAAATTAGAATTTTCTTAGGATTACATTTTTAGGGTTGCATTTTTAGAAATAAGTTAGGGTTGGACCTAACTTAATTTTTAGATAATGTTCGCACATTTTAATTATTTCATTTTAAAAAAAAAATGATTTTGTATGATAGGATAGGGTTTAAGTCAAATTAATCTCTAGAATAAATTAGAAAATTATCCCTTTTTAGATAGTTTAATTAGGGTTTTTATTAATTATGAATTTCAATAAAAAATACAAAAATACTAGGTGCATGTTAACTAGTTCATATAATAGGATCATTTAATCAAAATTTGTTCATTAGTGAATTTAGGTCATGAGGTGCATAATAACTAGTTTGCATAATAGGCCCATTTAATCAGAATTTGCATATTAATAAGATTAAGTCATTTAGTTGAAAAAATGCATTTTTATAAAATAATTCTAATTTTCAAGAAAATCCAAAAAATAATTGTTTGCTTTTTATGTTTAATTATTTTGATTCAATTTATTTTATTGAATGTTTAATAATGATTGAGTACCCGTGTGATCACCCATTTGCATGATAGAAATTTAAGTTAAAATAAATCTAAGCTACCTGCAAAAACATTTTGAAAATTAAAAAGAAATGGTGCGAAAGGGCATTAGAGAAATCTAATGTAACCAAGTCCTCGTATCCTTAGTCTCTAGTTCGTAGGAGTAAAATAATCCTCCAATTACTTTACTTAGGTGTCTAATCGACTTACCATAAACCGATTAGTGGTGACTCCTAGTTAATAATCTTTTTGCATGTTAAATATTTGAACCTTAAGTTGCGAGTTGGTATGGGGCAGGGAGAACCCGAGCTAAGTTTAAAGACTTAGTAGTCCATTAACCTAGTTTTAAGTGATGCATCCGAAATTTAGGTCGTGACAATACGGACTCGGAAAATGGCATGGACGATGAAGAACTTGCTTTTATGATTAAGAAATTGAAAAAGCTGAGTAGAAAAAGGGAGGAAATTCAGTGAAAGAAGACAATACAAACGGAATGGCCAAAAAAGAACAACAAAAGAATATGATGAGCAAGGAAATATATACTTGATGGTACATTCAGAATTTGAGTCGACACTCGGATTACGTACTTAAAATTAAAGTCTAACTCAGACATAGACTCAGAATCCGATGAGGGAAATCGAGGTAAGCAATTCAAAATTCCTATCAAAGTTTCAAAGTATATAAATGAGCTCTGCTTAAATCTCAAATCTTCTCTTAAAAGGATCTTTGAAGTTAAAAAGGAGAATTCTTGGCTTAGGCAACATGATCTTTCTCGAAATGAAAAAATTGAAATTTTGCAAAAAGATTTTATACAAACAAAGAAAGTCGAGGATTTACTTGTTAAAGAAAATGATTATTTGAAGAAAGAATTTTCAAATATTTCGACAAGATTTTCAAATTGATCAAAAACATTAGAGCATATCTTTTCCATACAAGTTCCTTACTATAATAAGTCAGGACTTGGTTTTAATAAGGAAAGTGATTATCTAATAGATTTTCCTAAAGTCAATGAGAGACTTAGACTAAGACCTTCAAAGGCATTTTACAAAAATCATTTTCAAAAAGTGTTTGTAAAATCTGTTGGTCGAATGCCCTAAAGTGTTCAAATTGTGGAGATCTCAGAACACTTTGAGAAAGAATGTCTTAAAGTCTGGAGATCTATTAAGAAAAATTGGGTAAAAACAACATATGCTATTAGCTTTCATGGATTCAAGAAAATATGGGTACCAAATAAAGGATGAGCTGTTTTTGCTAGAAATAAAGGAAAAAGAAGAAAGAGAATTTGGTAAGAAATGTATTTTTTTTTTTTATTTGGGCACATAATGCTTGATATTTGATATATCCTTGGTTGATTCAGATTTTATAACGTTCATATTCCTTGATTTGTTTTATTGAAAGAAGAAACGGGATCATTTTGTGATTCGTGAGTTGAGATTTGATTTAATACGTGTGATTATTTGAGATAATTCAGTTTTATTTTGCCTAATTTTATACTCTCTAATTTTGTCATATTTTGCAAAAAGTGAAAATCCATTTTACGAGATATTAATGTATCATGCAAGATATTGGCAGATACTCAAGGATTTTATCCTCTGATTTTATCGTGCTATGACCAAGTGAGAATTTCTTTTTCTAGATATTATTGTGCATAATATTCTTCCCTTAAATACTTTATTATGATGAGTTTAGAAAAAATATTTGTTTATCTATGGAGATTTTTATTTTACTCTAATGAAATGGAAGGATCCAAATTGATGGATACCAAAAAAATGAGTGCATTGCAGGAAATTCAATAAGGCAAGAATGGTTGTGAATCTCATAAATTTTGGTGCAATCAAAAAAATATCTCCTACAAAGATTGGTAATGATTTTTTTTTTTTATCAATGCTATATTTCAAACATATACCATGAGTAAAGGAATATTTTTTATCATCCCACCTTACAAATTTCTACATGCATTTATCATAATTTTGGATGATTGTTTATTATGTTTGCAAATATCTTTTCTCATAAATATAAAGCATTGCAAGTTTTTACTTGATTTGGTACGTGATAAAAATATCATCTTTCTTTTGCAAAATGCATCAATAATATATATATATATATATATATATATATATATATATATATATATATATATATGAGATTTATGCTCAAGAAATCCCTTTGATCTCGAAAGATATTATTGCATATTTATGGATATTCTTGCTATATTCTTAGAAAATATATTATATCTAGCAAGTTTGATCCACAAATCAAAGGAAGATATTACGTGACATTTTTGCAAAGATGATTATCTATTATATAAGATTTTGTAGGTGGCAATAGAATCTTTCATATGTATTTTGGAAAGCTCGATCAGAAAGTTATGAAGATTCTATACTATCTTTTGGAGATTCAAAATTCCATTCCCTGTGCAAAGTTCTTTGCAAATTGTTAAGGAAATCCCTAATGTGTCGTACGAAAAGTTGAGTAGTTCTGAATTTTAATAATTGATAATTTTATATGCTATTCAATTTATTTATTTGAAAAAAGGGCATTATATATTTGTGGATATTTTACAGCTTATTTGTGCAAAAAGTTCGTTAAGTTTATGCAGGTTGAATTCGAGAAGAGCTTGATTGAAGAAAATAAATTTTTGCCTCGAATTTCAAGATGCAAATGATCGTTATGGAAATTGTTGCTACGGAGGAAATAAAGGAAAAATATTCTGCTCAACATGCACAAGCCACAATTAGTACTATTTGCAAATGTTGTCATGATGACAGGGGAAGAAAGCGAATCCAAAAAGAAAATGGAAAGAATCGTGATCATCTCAAAAAGGCAACAAATTGAGGGGGAGCATTGATCAATTATAGAAAAACCTTTTTTGAATTGATCGTGATATTGAAGGAAAAGGTAAATGTGTTAGAGACTTTTAAGTTCTACAAAATCCAGGCTTGTTACCTTTTATTACCTTTTGTCATCAACAAATCTCCTTTTGATATTATCATTTTATTATGATAAAATGGGTCAAGTGAATTTTACAATGCATCCGTGATTTTTATATTTGCTAAGGATATATATGATCGAAGTGAGCCATATTGCATATCTTTAATATTCGACTTACTTTGTAAGTGCTGATTATTTTTTTAAAAAAATTGTGCAAGATATATTTGTTATCATTTTATATTCTCTTCATTGATACTATTTCTATTATTATTGCTTTTTTGATTATGACAAAAAAGGGAGAGAATATAAAATATGCATATGTGTTAATTGGTTGATATTATTTATTTCATAATATTGAGCTATGATTATTTTTTCTATATATTATTATGCTCAATCTATTCGCTGTCTTTTGATTCAAATCACATTTTTGAAAATCTAAAATTTGATGATTGATTTATCAATATTTTAGAAAGTGTGATTACATATTTGCATATTCAGAAATTGTTTTGTCATCATAAAAATGGGGAGATTGTTGGGAAATCCCTTATGATATTTTTAAGATGACAAAATAAATCAAAAACTACTAACGTGTTTAATTATTGAGTAACAGTACTATACATATGATAGAATATGTAAAGGATATTATTCAAATTCTATTCCGGCATTTTCAGACTTCTGTGTCAAAGTTTGAATATTGCCGGAAACTTTAAGTGTCAAGACGTATTCCTATCGAGAAGTTTGTCAACTCTAATAAATTCCCTGAGACAGAACGTGAATGAAGAACCAGAAGACAAATTCTATACTAAAGCTGAACTTATTCAGACTATGTCTAGACTTTAAGGCTAAATATATTTAAAAGCATAATGTGTTCAGATTGACATCCACATTGTAAAGTCTATTTCAAACAGAAGACACTCAGACTCTACTTCAATTTGAAGTCTTTCAGACTTACATCCAGAACGTAATAGATTTAAAACGAAACAGATTCAAAATGAAATAACTTGACAGAACATAACACAAGCCCAAAATATATAACGACTAGTGATCTGGTTTGAATTCTATACCAAGATAAATTTGATTGACTCAATCTAATTGATTAACAATTCGATTTTGAAGACAAGAACTTTCTATACGGAGAAACTCTACTTATGGAAACCAATATTTTGTTTGTATAGGCGATTAGAATCAATTTGGGATTCTACTTTTGTCACTCAACGGTTACCAAATCTTCTAGATACAGATTTGTCCAGTGTGTAGATTGGAAGACGATCTTCGAGATATTATCTAACGGCTAGTTTGGAAGTAGATGAGTATTTAAGGAGATCAAGGACCGATGAGCAAGTAAGAGACAAAGCGTAGAATTTATAATTTCAAAGTCTGAGCGAACTTCGATCATACACTTGTCTCTTGTGAGTTTAAATGTTTGTGATCGTGATATAAATACCAAAAGAGTGACTTAAAGAGATAGCGTGATCTACTACTAAATGTTTGCACTCAAAGTTGTAATCTCATGTTGATTGCATAATGGAATCTAGCTAAAAGGCTGTTAGCATGGAAGAGTGGACATATGCTTGATCTAAGCTGAACCACGATCAAAGTTGTGTTCTTATTCTCTTCCCTGAATCTCCTTATTTTGCTCCTAGTTCTATTTAATTGCTAAAGTCTAAACTGCTCAAAGTCTGTTATTCTTTGGACTCAATTTCAAAAGTCTGTTATTATTCAGACCCAAGTTAAAAGTAAAGGTTTTCACTGTATTTTACAGAATCTGTTTTTACACCTACTCACCCCCCTTTAGGTGTTCATACCAGCACTTTCACTTTTCAGCCTGAGAAAGGTAGAATGAGACAATGCTTGGGACTTGCCCTCAGGCCCAAATTGCCATTTTTCAGATTCAAAGGTCAAAAAGGCAG
Source organism: Eucalyptus melliodora (assembly GCA_004368105.4). Lineage (NCBI taxonomy): Eukaryota > Viridiplantae > Streptophyta > Magnoliopsida > Myrtales > Myrtaceae > Eucalyptus > Eucalyptus melliodora. The sequence goes on along the minus strand of CM023405.3, from coordinate 39,254,807 downwards.
CTCCTTTCATCATTTTGTAGTTGAACTTTTCAATTCCACATCAAGGAATTCTTCGTCCATGCTTTCTATTGTGTTTGTGCTACTATTACTACTCTGGGCTATGGAGATCAAAGTTTCTCGACCACCGGTGGCAGAATCTTTTCCGTGTTTTGGATACTAACTAGTACCATTTGTGTGGGTCGGTTTTTCTTCTACTTCGCTGTGCTGTACACAGGAAGCAGGCAAAGATCGTTCACAAAGTGGGTTCTCACACGAAATCTTACGTTCTCCGATTTAGAGGGAGCTGATCTTGATGATGACAAAGTTGTCAAGCTAATTTTAATCATCCACTACAAATTCAATTATGCAAACAAACTGATTTGACCAAGTGTCTGAGTTTCTTGTAGGCGCTTTCTTTTTGCAGCGCTGCGGAGTTTGTTGTATACAAGCTACAGGAAATGGGAAAGATCAACCAGGAAGATGTTACTGCAATCTTAGAAAGGCTCCAGAATCTTGACGTCGATTGCTCTGGAACTTTGACAACATCTGATTTAATTCACTTCCGAAATTAGGGGGTTTGGCGGCTCGGAGGATTATGCTTACATACTTTGTCTTGTATCTCTAATTCACCCTTCCACTACTTGCTGATAATGCAAACAAACTGATTTGACCAAGTGTCTGTGAGTTTCTTGTAGGCGCTTTCTTTTTGCAGCGCTGCGGAGTTTGTTGTATACAAGCTACAGGAAATGGGAAAGATCAACCAGGAAGATGTTACTGCAATCTTAGAAAGGCTACAGAATCTTGACGTCGATTGCTCTGGAACTTTGACAACATCTGATTTAATTCACTTCCGAAATTAGGGGGTTTGGCGGCTCGGCAGATTATACTTACATACTTTGTCTTGTATCTCTAATACGCCCTTCCATTACTTGCTGATAATGCTGAAGTTTTTTCTATTAGCTTCAACTAGAAGTGAATGTCTCTCCCCTATCTATAAAATCACTGCCAAAAAGTAGATCCAAAATGTGGAACTCATGTATCCCTGCCTGAATCTCTGCATCTAGCAGCAGATGCTAGATACTATGAGTTGGATGGTCTGCAACATCAGCTTCACAAAATTGTTGAATTTCATCGTCGATCTATTGTAGTCTCACTTTTAACATGACAGAAGTTGCCACCACGGGGTGTGCAACAAATTCTGCAGTTTGCCAACTGAATGTTTTGTCCATTGATGATTTTAAGTTTTTAAATCTATCTGAACAGCACGATCATAGCCATCATGTAAACAGACTTGATTTGAATCGTCTGTCCTCATTGATTAGAACTTCAACAACTGGTAACTGGTAATTTGATCTGTTTAAAATACAAAACCACCTACTCATCCTATTTCAGCAAGCAGAATCATAAAATCATCGACGTTCCCACCAAACCTTATTGTTCCTTTACTGTCTCATATGATCAAATACAAGTATCCACGAAATTTGACAGATCCTCCAGCTAAGCACAACTGATAAAATATAAAACCTTTAGCAAGTTAACACGTACATGCACCTTTAACCCATTCATGATCCAATCACATGACTGTGCACGACTCAGGGTTCCGTTTAGTCGGCGTGGTTCGTGTTCTGCTTCTATTCACACCATAACTGCTCTAACCGTAATAAGCCGGCACCCCGTGATAGTATGGCACAGTGCCATATCCTTGGTAATACGGCTGAGGCGGTTGGTAGTATATTCCACTTGGATAAATCGTGGGATATCCTGAAACAAACTGATTGGTTTGCCTGGGAGTAAGTTTTGTAGGTCCGTCATCAGAATCGTTTCCTCCATTGTCCCCCTCCTTGTACGGCGGCGGGGCCTCCATGGGCGGCCCCATCTTGGCCTTCGGGAGCTCCCGGGGCTTCACGGGCTTATTCTCGGGGACTATCTCGATGCTCTCCACTGTTTTTCCGCCTTTGCTGGCTATTTTCTTGCCACCTCTCTCAGGACAACAGCTCACCACTTTGATTGTCACCGTGTTCTGCTTCTCATCGTACATTTGATCTCGGATTTCTCTTGTTCCCAAAACGATAACACCAAAAAATAAACTTAGTTTCCTTTTTACAGCTCAATTTTGGTACTAAAACTCACATCACATAATACTACTTAGAGAATCTAATGGTGCGTTTGGTAATATTTCTATTAAAAAATTATTCAGGGAATAAAAGAAAAAATTATTTCTATTCGAAACGAGTTTTGAAATGTAAGAACGCGTTTGGTAAATTTGTTCCTAGAATAGAAAAAGAACAAAAACACGTTTGGTAAACTTTTATAATTTTTTTCTTTTAGTTTTTTAATATTTTAATATTTTTTTCTTTTTTTCTTTTTTTCTTTTTTCTTTTTTCTTCCTTTTGGCTGGTTGTTGGCCTCGACCATGGCCGGCGGCCTAGCCCAGCCACAATGAGGCTCGCTGGCCCCCGACGAGGCTCGACCTCGCCTTGGCCGGGCCAGCTCGAGCTTGCTCAAATCCGGTGAGGCCGAGCTCATCAACCAAGGCGAGGCCGAGCCTCGCCAGGCCGCCGATGCTTCGGTGAGGTCACCGGCCCTCGAGGGCATTGCCGGCCCTTGAAGGCCTGTCGCTAGCCATAGGAGAGAGAAAATTGTTTCTCGGTTGTTTCGGGAACAAGAAACAAGTTTTTTTTTGTTTCTTGTTTCTGCTACAAATTTGTTCCCAGAATAAAAAAATAGATTTGGAACAAAAATGCAAACAAACGCGTTTCTGTTCTTTTTATTCCCCGGAACAAAAAAACAGAAATTGTGTTTATGATCAGAAAAAAGAACACAAAACAAACAGGGCCTAATTCTCCAAGATCCTCATCCTAAATTCATGATTAGAATAGGAACGATGTGTAGAAGACTTTCAATTTCGGAAGAAATAGAACTATTGTTTACGAAATACGACACCCCGAGATTAGAAATCCGGACATATGGTCATTAGTTCATTATGACTTTACAAAACATTTAGCATGAAAGCTCTATTTATTGCCTATTGTGATTGCCTCACTGAAGTCATATGAAGTCTACGGTGGTAATAAACAAAGGAAAAAGAGGACAACCGTTAACACAGGCAAAGTGAGACTCACCCGGGAATTTGCACATCACTTTCTTGATCTTCTTGTAGCATCGATAGCACTGCAGGTTAACCCTGATGACCATTGTTACCTTCCACAGTCCACAGTCGCACACACATACGCACAAACACAGATAAAGTAAGTGAACAACATAAGCAAAGATCTTTTGTACTCTGCAAATAAAACGAAGCTAAAAGGAGAGAGAAGCATGGCTCTTTCTTCCATCAGAAAAATGAGAAAAATCCTTCTTTTGGTGCAAGACTGTAAAAGAGCTGATATATATGGGTTACCATAATCTTTCTATCAGTTAGAAAGAAAGAGTCTTGATAAATTGAAAGGATGAGGAACGTAATATGCACCTTCTCAGCCATTGCTCTCGTCTCCGGTGGGTTTTGCGAGATCTGATCTCTCAAGCTTTAGGAGGAATATGACTGACCGTGGAGTGATTCCCTCTCTCTCTCTCTCTCTCTCTCGGAATGAAAGCTCAAGGGAGATGGATAGGGAGATGATAGTGAAGTGAACGGGCAAGATCCAAGAGGGTCACATTTCTCTTATATAAACGAGGTCACATTTCTCATGTGAATATGTAAGCCTCCAGGCAGCTTTGAATGGGAGGACAGCACGTGTCAGTTCGCGGAGAATTCACGTTGTGTTTGATGACTGTCAAGACATTGTTGCCGGTATTCATCAGCGCCTTCACCGAACGCACTAAATCAGGCCATTGAAATTTGGATCCTTGCTGCATCAAATTCAACGGACGAGATCGTCGGATGTAATTATTTTGTTAGGTGGCTGTGGGGTCCGATGTTACCGGCCCCTTTCATATCTTTCTTGATCCTGCATCCCACCTTCTAATTCTCCCCCAGGTGTTCTCACAAACCCAGAAAACAAATAAGGGAAAAAAAAAGTTATGTCAATTCTACGCCACGTCGTTTCGTTTAAGTTGCAATAATTAACTGGGGAAGTGCTCCTTCGCTTTGGCTTCACATGCCTGCCACCTTCCATTGCCAGGAACATGGAAACGAATTGCTATAGGTAAAGTGTCCTATTCGTGGGCGGATGAAGCCAAATTACTTTTAACGGCTTTTTTCTTGTCTTTTTAATTAATTTTGCTTTTAAGTTAAAGTCACACATCTATATTAGCCATAATTAGACACTACCTGTCAAGACGTTGAAAAAGAAAATAGAAAAAAAAAGAAAAAAGAGAAAAGAAACAAATTTAGTTTTTTCTTTGTGAGTATTCTAAATCTCTTTGTGTCATAATCTTGAGAGAAGATTGTTGCTGTATTCCAATTTTTTTTCAAAATCTAGTGGATTCATAAAATGTCTTTGTGCGAAAACGTAACGTTGGTTTGGGTGAACTTTGATAATAATTTTTCTGGCGCATTCTTTTAATTCTGTTCTTTTATAACTATATTTTGTCTAGCAGATTGTTTGCTTGCATTATTTTTCTGGAATCGGCATGCAATTCTGTGACATCTGGTATCAGAGCCTCAGTTAGTTGATTGAGAACATTGAGGGTTTTTTGGTGATGTTCGATTGAACGTAAACATAATGGCAGAAGATAAAATCAAAATCGATAAGTTTGATGGGCATGATTTCAGATGGTGGAAACTCCAAATTGACGACTATCTTTATAAAAAAGATCTATGCACCACTTGAGGGTTGGAAATCCGAGATGGCGAAAATGGATTTGATAGCAAAAGCCGGATGAAAAATTCTTAATTGAAAGGCATTAGTGCGATTCGTCTGGGGCTGCCAAAAA